>JASDQU010815842.1:54330-64754 GCA_032191745.1 Picea mariana
TGCGGAAAAATGTTTGCGTGCAGGTGTACGCGTTAAAATTTGGCATTGCGCGGTGTAGGGTGACATTGCGTAGAAAAATATTGGCGTGTGAGTCTGTACACTTAAATTTGGCGCTGCGCAGTCCAAAGTGGTAATGCGTGGAAAATATTGGTGCGCAAGTCTGCGCACTTAAATTTGGCATTGCACAGTGAAAAGTGGTAATGCATGGAAAATATTGGCACATGGGTATGTGAACTTAAATTTGGATCTATGTGGTGTAGAGTGGAAATGCACAGAAAATATTGGCATGCGGGTGTGAGCACTAAATTTAGCATTGCATAGTGCGGATTGAGTGGCACATGTGTAATACTGGTGAACGCAGTGTGCACACGCATAATAATGGTGTGTGTGGTGTGCGCAATATGGATAGAGCGAAGAGGAATTTTTGTTGGTGCGTGCGCAATGTGGGTATATGTTGTCGCGCAAAAATTTAATTAAGGGTGTGCACAGAGTACTGGTGCGCAGTGTGGGTGTACTAAACTTTGGCATGGTGCAACACGTACAGTGCAATGCTTGTGGAATATTAACACCTAACAAAAAAATTGTGCRGAACATGTATTAGTGCATGAACCAAAATTGTGTGCGATRGATATTGGCATACGACACAAAAGTAGGGCGCACCAATTATTGGYGTGACAAAGAAGTGATCCACATTGGTTATAGGTGCGCGAAGCATGCTCTACCTTATGGTGTTGTTGTGCATGCTAAATATGGGTGTATGTGTTCAAATGTTTGTGCACGAAGTCGTTTGGATGCTCTACAATAGCAAAAAAMCAGTAAATTTATGTGACATTTTATACTATTTGAAGGTCATGTTTTTGCAACGCATTTTTGAGGCCCAAAACAGTGTTTTTAGCTACTCAAGAACCTCAAGAACAAACCTTTCCTTTTTTATTTGCAGGTCAAATGAAATATCCCAGAGAGATATTTCTAATGGTGTAAACCGTTCGTCAAACAGATCTTTTATCAGGAAGTTACAAGACAAACAGTGGAGGGTAAATTTTAAGACCCAACTAACCTCGAAGGGCCATAACTTTCTTCTCCATAATCATATTGAGTCATAGGAGCAGTCTATGGAAATATATTGAACCATAAAAGACATTCCTAGAGATAAATTAAATTTCTAGGCATGTTAAAAATGTTTAATATGGAAARTAAGGTACATGTAGAATTCAAGATAAAAAAATATTAATTGCCCTAGAACTTCAACAGGTTCTAACTAGCATCCCAGAACCCAGAAAAAGGTGAAACTTTGAMAGACTCTCCAAAATATGTATATGAAGAAACCCAATTGATATCCTACTAAAAATTCAATGGAGTAGGTGTAAAAATGCATAATTACAGTAGAATTGCACAAAGTTGAAGAGTGAATAGAAAAATTAATGGACAATTTCAAATAACCATAACTTTCTGCTCAAGACTCGGAATTGAGCATGGAAGTAGGCGTTGGAAATGTGTTGGACAGTAGAATATAATTGTTCACCCAAAAAATTAATCTAAAATTTAATTTTTAGGAAATTGGAAGAAATAATTCTGATGCATTATTGAACCAAAATGGTTCATATTTTCATGAAATTTTTGAAACAATTTGTACTTTGACCAAAGGATAAGTTTTAGGAAAGGAAAATTGGAGTAACAAAGGTTATCCTATCACTGTCACCTCAATAGGATGCCTCTTTCTATTTAGGGTTGATGGCCCAGGGGAGACGTCCTCGGTGACCTGGGGGTTTGAGAAGGAAAAGGTTAAGGTGTCTATGAAAATGTCCCCTCTCACAAGTCACACTAATCAGAAAGTCCTAGGGTTTTAACCGATGAAGTAGTGAAGTATTAAGATATACCTTCCCAAAACAAAGCAACAAGAATATATATATTTCGCAAGTACAACTTGTTGTTAGTACTTCATAAAACCACAGACTTTATAAATAAAAGCAATGGCCGATATATGGTGAAGAAAACATAAATTTGTAGCAGCAATGTTTACAGCACAATAACTTCACAATAAGTTCCTTAAAATGGCTTCAAAATGACCAAGAATATTTGTTAATCAATACCAAAATACTAGCATTTGTTAGAAGAAAATAAGGCAATGTATTTATCAACTTTCACAATTGCTTTTAGGTGATTTTAGTGTTGCAATAGATGGTTGTATCTTACTTTAGTAACAAAAAAAATAGGTTTGTATATTAGGCTATTATAAGATTAGGATTAGTTAGTATAGAGCTTAAGGTAAAGGTTTTGATGATGGTTTTGGTCAATCACTCAATAGCAAGGCTTAGATCAGTGCTTTTAGGGAAAATGGAGTCTTTTAGGAAACAAAAAATCTTGAAGGAATGAATGATAATAAGAGAACTAAAGACAAGAGGCGTCAATAATTGAAGTGTTGGTAACCCAAGACCTCAATCACCAAACCCTAGGGGGGAAATGGCTACTAGGAAGTAGGTAACCCTAGGCCCTAGTAGTTTTCTTCCTTATTTATCTCAAAGGTGAAAAATATGACGGCTTAAATGAAGAAAAATGTGCTAGGGTGTTGCAATGGCAAGGCCCTTAGCAAAAGATTCAAGAAAATCGGTTTTCTAGCATAATCTAGTAGGTGAAAGCTATTGAGCAAAGGACAATAACATGTGCTTAACCTCCTAGGGTTTTAAGCTAGAGATTTCATAATCTTAGCATAAATGCAAGGTAAATGTAACTATAAGCATTCAATGAATAAGAATTGCAAAACATTTACTTACATCCACCAAGAATCATCTAGCAAATACTCTAGTTGAACACTTCCACCAAGAAAATTGCCAAAATAGTCCAAAACAAGCCTCCTTCAAAAAGTGCGCACTAAATTTCAGTCATGTAACCCCAATTAGGGTGAAAATTTCAGACCTCACACTTTTGTGAGTGAAATATGATGATAAAATACAGGGGAAAATCCTGTATTTATAACATTACAATGACCAGAATTAGTTCAAAAAGGCCAACATGGCCAGTTACATGTAATATCCAATTTTTACATTAAATGACAAATTAAAACCCTAAATCAAGCAGAAAAGGTGATGTCACGCCATTTTAGGGTGACGTTAGGCCTTTTTAGTGCAACGTTTTCCTCCAAGAGAAAAACATTAGGCCTCCCAAGGCCTCTAGATCAAACCACACATTCCACTAGGCACACAACTACCTCCAAAATGTCCAAAACATTGGGTGATGTCATGGGCCTTCCTATAATATCCCAAAGGATGATCCCTATTGTAATCACATTTTTTAAATCATGTTTTGTAGGCTGGTGAGCTGAGTATTGATAAGATGATAGGCTTATGTGTTTATTAGGCCAGAGAGTCTAAGTGTTAAAGGCCAGGAGCCTGATTTTGTACATGTAATTATGCACATTACTAATAAAATATAAACATCTCTGTGTGTGGACTGACCACAATGAATGAGTGATGGGGGACTAAGCTTCCACAAAGCCTGGGTAAGGGAGAGGGGGTTGAAAGGTAAGAAAGAGGGGCTAATATTGGGGGCTTAATCCCTAGGGAATAATAATTTATTATTATTCCGAAGTACTGGGTAAATGTATATGTTTTGTCCTAAGTTCTTGGAGAGGAACACATGTTGATGGAGTGTATGCACCTTCATGGGTGACATGTGTTGACCCAGGCACATGAAGTTAAAACCATAGGAATAAGCCATTTTGGGGATTTCTCCATTTCTCCAGCCATCACCTGGGTCGAGGAGTTCGACCTTCCAATTCGACATCCTTTGTTTGAACTCATGGGTGTCCATGATCGACCTCTGTCTGGTGTTCTTTTTTTAGATCCCTTACCTGGACAGTTCAAGCCTGTGCGTGAGATCTTTGTGCACCCTTACGCAGTCCCAAAACTAGAACCAAGAAGCTGTCCTGTGTTGCTAGTTGAGAAAACTGAAGTGTCCCGTATTTGTCGAGCCTTGTTATGTTGTAGCGTATGTCTGACACCAATGTGGGAAAGCATGTGTATGTGTTTCTCGTGGACTATTATGGTTGTGCAGTGCTTGAATGCGGGTGGTTTTTTGGCCAATGTATGTTCGTGTTGAGCCTTGTAGTTTCCCAACTGCCTTGGAATCTGAGTTGAAGCAAACAGGTTGTCTGACCGGTATGTAACACTCTATCCAGGTGAGGGAGGTGGTTGCGGTTGAAAAGAATAGATCGCCAGACCTATGAGCAACTCTCTCCAGGTGAGAGAGTGTTCTGAGGAAGTAAGAACTCCTGGAAGGGGTCCTGTAGCTGCTATAGAACTCTGAGACTTCCATTCGGGTCTATTTCTGAAGCCCAAGGCAAGGGAGGTTAGCAGTCAAAGGACTGTCTTGGTGATAGTGAAGGTGTATACTCCTGGGGTGGGACATGCATGTGTGGAATGAGAATCTATGAGCAGTGGGCATAAGTGACTCCTGAGAGAAAATCCTTCCTCTGTAACTGGGTGTCTTCCTGTTGACCTTGCCTAGCCTAGGATTCCCTGCCTGATGAAGCTTAGTCCCAACTTGAGGGTGACCTACTACTAAAAGTGATGAGCAACACAGTCTAAGTATAGGAGGTTTGTGGAAGGTCTACACGCAGTTGGTGAATTACATCTAGTTTCAAAGATAAGCATCAGTTTGTGCTTAATATTATGCTTTGCATGCTTGTGATGCTTATATTTTATCATGAATGTGATTATGCATATGAATTATTGTCAATGCCATGGATTATGTATGCTAGTAGTAATTATGTGCTTACTCTGTGTTAATGTATTGAATTTATTTAAATGCATGTTATATAACTATTATTCCATAGTAGCATTACTCCTGACGTGGGTTGACAGCCCGGAGGATGTCACAGTATGGTATCAGAGCTGTAAAGGGCTAAAGTCATAAGTGTTGGTAGCATGGTCAGGCCTTTGGAGGGTCGAGGATGTTACATTTTAGTATCAGAGACAAGGTTTTCAATGCTGAGACTGGATGGGACAGATAAGGGGCCATTGGACCAAGTTTTCAGGTAGAAATTGTGTCTGGAGGGACTAATTTCAAACCTTAGATTATTTCTGTGTGCCAAGGGGATTCTTGGCCATGTTACAAAACTGCATTCGAGGTGGTATTTCACCAGAGAGAGAGAGAGAGAGCTCAATGCATGAATGGTTGGAGCCATTGGATATGATTGGGAGGAAAGGAGATCCTTCACGACCGTCAGATTTGGAGAAGGTGCAGGAGAGTTATCCTGGAAACCTTTCGGGGATTCAACTATCAGGAAAAGTTAGATGTGTTGAGGCATGAACTCCCAATGCCCGAAAATCCAAAGTCCAGAAAAGATCTACACTGTAGATTGCAAGGAAAGAGCTTGACCATAGGATCAAGCGAAGGAGCAAATCACGATTTCGGCTATTGGGAAAAGAAAGATGTGCTTATGCATGAAATCCCTATGCTCAAAACTCTGAAGTCCCAAAATGATCTACATCGTAGATCGGAAGAATAAAACTTGACTATTGGATCAAGCGGAAAGTAAATCACAATTTCACGATTTCGGCTATCGGGAAAAGCGAGATGTGCTGACGCACAAACTCCCAAAATCCAAATTCCCAAAAAGAAAAGTGAGCATGGTAGGAACCGATGACATCACCGAAGGTGACGTGGACCCTCCTAAGCATGCCATGTACCACCATGGTTGTTGGAAACAACTGTGTTACGTTGGCCTAAAGGGGATAAAGTAAATAGAAATTTTGGATGTCGGAAGAGAGATAGTGGTCTAGAATTTGGTCATGGCCCATGATCGCATGGGTCGGGGACTAAGAAAGAGGGGCATATCGCCCAAAATTTATAGATCCGAGCAGAGATCAAAATATTCATGAAGTCTAAACATTTTCTTAAAATCGGGTTGGTTTTGAATGTGTGGAATTTGTTAAGGAAAGATGGCCTGACAACTTCTGGTTGTCTGCATGTTGTGATTGAAAAATTTGACGAGGGCCAGAACCTGTTAGAGGTGTCGCCGAGTGAAAAGAAATGGAAGAGGCGTGAATTGCCTCCAGTTCATAGAATGAAAGAAAAGGAATGGATGTCAACTTGGGAGTCGAAGGATCGAACTCCAATGGGCATGGACAGGAGATGGATAAGGAAGGCCATATGATGAAAATCATTAAAAGATTGCAGAAAGATGCCCAAGCTCATCGAGATGATAGCAAAAGGCTCAAGAAAACTTGGGATAAATAGGGTGAATTCAACTTGAAGTTGTTACGAAGCCTAGATAGGATCGAAACGAAATTGGAAAAGGAGAGTGACATAAGCAAAAAAGGAGTCGTAGGACCCCTGAGAGGAAAATAAGACCGAGGAGTGTTAGCGGACGTCGTTGTCACTCCCCAAATCATTCCAGTAAAGAAACACATGATAGTTCAAGCCCATCTCCTACCAGAAAGCATAGGAGGTCTAGAGTGGATGAACTGAAAGGAGAAATTAATAAGATTAAGCCTCCCACGCTTGATGGAGAACACCAGAAGGAAGAATATGATGAGACATGGTTGATAGACATGAGGAAGTACTTCCAATTGCAAAATTATTCCTCTCATGCCGAAGGAAGAATTGCGATGTATCAACTGAAAGGAAAAGAATCCATGTGGTGGGATCAACTTGTGCAAGTGTAGCACATTAGAGAGAAAGATATCACTTGGAAGGAATTCAAGATGTATTTTGAGAAGAAATATTTGACTAAAATATATTATGATAGAAAGATGAAAGAGTTGTTTGAACTCAAACTGGGCATCATGACCATTGATAAATATGAATGAATATTTTTGGAACTGCCGAAGTATGTTTCGTTCATCAAGGAGGAGACTGTCAAGATTCATAGGTATATAAGTGGATTACCACCTTCTATTGGTGACAAGATTCAGTATGATGACCCTAAGTGTATGGAATAAACAATATGAAGAGAGAAATGTTTATATGAACAATAGAGAGAAAAGCCTACCATCCAGAAGGCTTGGGAAGACAAGAAGAAGTTCAATAAGGAATAGAGGCAGAAGGGAAACAAGCCTCCATTTTCAGAAACAGTCCTCAGGGACAACCATATTTTAGAGAGCCCAGAAAAGCTGAAGTGGGTGGTCAATTGCCAAGGAAGACACCTATGGAGTATAGAGGGGCTTCCGTAGTGCAAGATATTAGATATTATTTTTGGGATTAACTTCGTAGTGTAAGTCATTAATCTATGACCCATATCCATGAGTATTAGTCGCAACTGACCAATAATTCTCATGATTTGAATAGTCCACTTAGCACTCATTGCATCGGGTCACCCGATGCAATGAGTGCTAAGTGGACTATTCAAATCATGAGAATTATTGGTCAATTGCGACTAATACTCATGGATATGGGTCATAGATTAATGACTTACACTACGCAGTTAATCCCAAAAATAATATCTAATATCTTGCACTGTGGAAGCCCCTCTATGCTTAAATAATAAGAGTGAAGGGATCTCTAACTGGGTAGTTCATAAGTCACAATACTTGCTAAGGTTTTGAAAATGGGGTAGCAAGCTAAGTGGGCTTAATTATGGAGAAAACTCCACAGTTAAGCGCGCTTGAGCCAGAGGCGTCTTGGGATGGGTGACTACCTAGGAAGTCCTGGTTACCGGGTGCAAGCCTCGGAAGTGATGATTGATGCTATACGATTCATTTCATTGGTTTCAATCCCATTTCTTCACCCCTATGAGCATCACCCGATGCAATGAGTGCTAAGTGGACTATTCAAATCATGAGAGTTATTGGTTAGTTGTGACTAATACTCATGGATATGGGTCATAGATTAATGACTTACACTACGCAATTAATCCCAAAAATAATATCTAACACCTATGGAGTGTTGGGGTTGTAAAGGAAACCATAGGTATAGATATTTCCCCCACAAAAATGATAAATCGAGAGCTATCCACAATTTTCAGCAAGTTGTAACAGTGGAGGACATTATTAGTAGATTGCCAAGGATCTATGCAGCCCTGGACAACAAGCAAGTTGAATTTCAATCGCACATGATTGAAGTGGAAGGTATGATTAACAACTGACCACTTATTGTTTTAATTGATTCAGGGGCTAGCCATAGTTATATAGATCCTAGAGTGGTGGAAGGTTTGCATTTATCAAGAAGAAAACATGAAAAGTCTTGGTTAGTGCAGTTGGTTATAGGAACCAAGAGGAAATTCACTGAGTTGGTTAAGTCCTGTCCTGTGGACATGAAAGGATTGAGCACGAAGGCTGAATTGAATATTCTTCCTTTAGGCTCTTATGAATGTTTAATTGGGATGGATTGGTTGGACCATCACAATGCCCTCCTATACTGTCGTAACAAGGCATTTACTTACCTAGATGAGGAGGGGAATCGAAAAACATTCCAAGGAATTCCCAGAGTTGTAGTTGTCAAAGAAATTTCAGCATTGCACCTGAAGAAATGCTACAGGAAAGGTTGTCAGTTGTTTGCAGCCCATATGGAGGAAGCCTCTAAGGATGAGGTCTCAAATATTGGAGACCATGCGGTACTAAAACATTTTGAATATTTATTTCAGGAGGTACCCGGACTACCTCCGAAGAGAGATATCGATTTCTCTGTAAATTTGATGCTTGGAGTAGCTCTAGTGTTGAAATCTCCTTATAGAATGAGCACACCAGAGCTGGAAGAACTTCAGTTGTAGATTGAAGAGATTTTGAGGAAGGGGTACATTCACCCAAGTGTGTCGCCTTGGGGTTCCCTGCTTCTATTCGTGAAGAAGAAGGATGGAACGTTGAGGCTGCGCATCAATTTTTGGCAATTGAACAAAGTAATTGTCAAGAACAAGTACCCTTTGTCGAGGAGGATGACCTCTTCGATCAGTTGAAGGATGCGAAGATATTTTCAAAGATAGATCTCAGATCAAGATATCACTAGGTAAGAATAAAGGATGAAGACATCATCAAGACCACCTTTAGAACAAGGTATGGTCATTACGAGTTGAGAGTGGTGTCGTTTGCGTTTTCGAACCCACCTGTTGTTTTTATGTGCTTGATGAATGGTGTGTTCAAGGACTATCTAGACAAGTTTGTCATAGTCTTCCTGGATGAACTTCTGGTGTATTCCAAGTCAGAGGAAGAGCATGAACAACACTTGAGGATGGTGTTGCAAGTGCTAAGAGAACACCAACTGTATTCCAAGTTGAGAAAATCCTCATTTTATTAGGAACATATCCATTACTTGGGGCATATTATTTTAGAATAAGGGATCATCGTGGATCCTAAGAAGGTTGAGGCCATCAGATAATGGTCAGTGCCAAGGAATCTGGCATAAGTTAGATCTTTTATGGGTCTAGTGGGCTATTACAAAAGGTTTATCGCAGGGTTCTCGAGGATGCCTCATACTATCACTTCTTTGCAAAGGAAGGAGAAGAAGTTTCTGTGGACAGAGGATTGTGAAAGAAACTTCCAACAATTGAAGCAATTGTTAACCAGTGCTCTAATCCTGAGGATTGCATACCCAAATGAATATTTCATGGTATGCATCGATGCATGTAAGGAAGGGCTGGGAGGAGTCCTCGGCTAGAATGGATTTGTAATATGTTATGAGTCCAGGAAGCTGAAAGAGAATGAAAAGAAGTATGCCACTTGTTGGGGTCCTATAATCATAGGTAACCTGACTCTTCAGCTGATGATTTAGCGTTTCTTCTGTGATGACGAAATATGGCTCGGTCGATTCCATTTTCCCCTCCATATGTTTTGCCTGACCCTCCATCACCCTGCTACACCCTTCATCCACCTCTGTGCCCCCACTCCCTGTGCCCTTTTGTCCCATTGAGTATGCCTCGCCCGCCACTCATCCCTAATAAACAAACTTAGGCTAAAAAGAATAATAAATTAATAATATTAGCAAAGAAAATTAGTGTAGTTAGAATAGGTTAGACTTGTTAATAATAAATTTATCATTAATTAATTAATGGTTAATAATTAAATTAGTTGTTAGTAATTAGGTTAGTTTGTTAATAAAAAAATAAAATTAAAAACAATTTCATAACATTAATAATAAAACAAAACTTAAAAATTAAAAAACATATAAAAACATACACTAAAACAAAACATATATTAAAACATTAATGAATAAATAAATAAAAACAAAAATAGAAAATATAATAAAACAAAACAAATTAAAATGTAACGCATAAAAAATACAATAAACATATAAAACAAAAAATTTGATATTATAAAAAAAACAAAAAAAATCAAAAGTCAAATGTATTAACACTCCCGCACTATGCATCTCTTAAAATAAATCAACGGACATGAAATTTTCTGGACCCCCCCTCGCCATCCGAAGTTTAACGAGAGGGGGGAGTCCGGAATGATTGTATTCCATTACCACCCCCTGGAAACTTGTCATCTCCA
>JASDQU010815842.1:69378-79423 GCA_032191745.1 Picea mariana
GATTTTGATATCAAGCATATCAAAGGGAAGGAAAACAAGGTGGATGATGCACTCAGCAAAAAGGTGCACAACTTACATGCTACAACCATTAGCATGTACCAAACTGATATAAAGGGCATAATTTTGGAGGCTACAAATACAGATTTGCAGTACAGAGATTTTGTAGCAAAGCTATAGCAAGGTAAGATGCCATAGAAAGTGGAGATTTATAAACTAGGGGATGATGGAATAATTTTGTGCAAGAACATAATTTACGTACCTAATGTCCAGGACTTGAAATGTATAATTTTGCATGAAATGCATAATGTCCCATATGAAGGGCACCCTGGATATTAGAAAACTGTGGCAACAGTCAAGAGCCATTATTTCTGGCCAGGTATGAAGAAAGAGATTGTTGATACATCGCCAAATGTATGGAGTGGCATCAGGTTAAAGCTGAGCACAGGCACCCAGCAGGGTTGCTGCGGCCTTTACCCATTCCTGTGTGGAAGTGGGAAGTGGTGACAATGGATTTCATCACCGAATTGCCTAGAACAGGAAAGTAGCATGATTCCATTATGGTGGTGGTGGAAGAGCTTACAAAATCTGCCCATTTCATTCTGTTAAATACCACTCATAAGGCAACAGATGTTGTTGATATTTTTATGAAGGAAGTGACACAATTTCACGGAAATCCCAAGACAATTGTGTCTGACAGAGACCCAAAATTTACCTCAAATTTATGGAAGGAGTTATTCAAGGGATTCAAAACGAATCTGAATTTCAGTATAGCCTACCATCCTGAGTCAGATGGGTAGACAGAGCAGGTGAATCGAGTGATAGAAGACATACTGAGAATGTATGTGATGGACAAACCATTGAAATGGGAATACTACCTGCACTTGGTAGAATTCACCTACAACAATGGGTATCAAGCATCATTGAAGATGAGCCCATTTGAACCTCTTTATGGAAGAAAGTGCAATACTCCAGTAAGCTGGGATAATCCAGCTGATAGAGAAGTAGTTGGGCTAGAGTTGCTCAAGGAAATGGAAGAGCAGATGTTAAAAATTAAGTAGAATTTGAAAGCTTCCCAAGACAGATAGAAAAGTTATGCTGATAAAAAAATAATCCACGGGAAGTTTAAAGTGGGTGACCATGTTTTCCTGAAAGTGAAAGCTAACAAAAGTTCCCTGAGGCTAGGAAACTGTGCCAAGTTGGCAGCCAGATTTTGTGGGCCATTTGAAATCCTAGGAAGGATTGGGCCAGTTGCATATATGCATGCATTACCTGCATCTACGACTGTACATAATGTGTTTCATGTTTCAGTGCTTAATAAATATATACCTGATGCTAATTATGTTATCGATTGGAATGTGATTCACGTGGAGCAAGAAGTTGTCCTGCAAGTGCATCGTGTGCGCATATTGGACAGGAAAAGCAAGCAGCTCTAGAATCGAGCTATAGGGCTTGTAAAAGTCCAGTGGACTTGGTACAGTCCTAAGGATGTGACATGGGAGCATGAGGATGCTATGAGGGAAAAATACCTGCATATTTTTGAAGATTTTGAAAATCCTGCGGATGCTGTGTGAAAGTTGCACTGAGGACAGTGCAAAAATAAGGGGAGGGGGTTGTAATATCCCAAAGGACAAGCCCTATTTTAATCACGTTTTGTAAATCATGTTTTGTAGGCTGGTGAGACGAGTATTGATAATCTTATAGGCTTATGTGTTTATTAGGCCGGAGAGCCTAAGTGTTAAAGGCCAGGAGCTTGATTTTGTACATGTAATTATGCACATTATTAATAAAAGATAAACATCTCTACGTGTGGACCAACCACGATGAATGAGTGATGGGGGATTAATATTCCATAAAGACTAGGTAAGGGAGAGGGGGATGAAAGGTAAGAAAGAGGGGCTAAGCTTGGGGGCTTAAGCCCTTGGGAATAATAATTTATTATTATTCCAAAGTACTGTGTAAATGTATATGTTTTGTCCTAATTTCCTGGAGAGGAACGCATGCTGATGGAGTGGATACAGCCTCATGGGTGACATGTTTCGACCCAGGCACATGCAGTTAAAACCATAGGAATAAGTCATGTTGGGGATTTTTACATTCCTCCAACCATCACCTGGGTCTGGGGGTTCAACCTTCCAATTCGCCATCCTCCACCTTAACTCATAGGTGTCCATGATCGACCTCTGTCTGGTGTTTGTTTTCAGATTCCTTACCTAGATAGTACAAGCCTATGTGTGAGATCTTTGTGCACCCTTACGCAGTCCCAAAACTAGAACCAAGAAGCCATCTTGTGTTGCTAGTTGAGAAAATCGAAGTGTCACGTATTTGTCGAGCCTTGTTATGTTGTAGCGTCTATCTGACACCAGTGTGGGAAAGCCCGTGTCTGTTTTTCTCGTGGACTGTTGTGGCTGCGCAGTGATTGACTGCGAGTGGCTTGTTGGCCAGTGTATGTTCATGTTGAGCCTCATAGTTTCCCGACTACGTTGGAACCCAAGTTGAAGGAAACATGTTGTCTAACCGGTGTGTAACACTCTCTCCAGGTGAGGGAGGTGTTTGTGGTTGAAAAGAACAGGTCACCATACCTGTGAGCGACTCCCTCCAGGTGAGAGAGTGTGCGGAGGAAGTAAGAACTCCTGAAAGGGGTCTTGTAGCTGCTACAGAACTCTGAGACTTCTGGTCCATTATTTTGTTGAAGCCCAAGGCAAGGGAGGTTAGCAGCCAAAGGACTGTCTTGGTGACAGTGAAGGTGTACACTCATGGGGTGGGACAAGTATGTGGGGAATGAGAGAAAATCCTTCCTCTGTAACTGGGTGTCTTCCCATTGACCTTTCCTAGCCTAGGATTCCTTGCCCGGTGGAGCTTAGTCCCAGCTTGGGGGTGACCTACTACTGAAAGTGATGAGAAACGTAGTCTAAGGCTGGGAGTTTCATGGAAGTTCTGCACTCAGTTGGTGAATTACATCTAGTTTCAAACAGAAGTATCAGTTTGTGCTTAATATTATGTTTTGCATGCCTGTGATTCTTATATGTTATCATGAATTTTGTTGTGCATATGAATTATTGTTAATTCCATGGATTATGTATGCTAGCAGTAATTATGTGCTTACTATGTGTTAATGTATTGAATTTATTTAAACACATGTTATATAAGTGTTATTCCGCAGTAGCATTACTCCTGACGTGGGTTGACAACCCAGAGGATGTGACAGTATGGTATCAAATATTTAAAGGGATAAATTCATAAGTGTTGGTAGCATTTCCTGGCCTTTGGAGGGCTGAGGATGTTACACTTCAAAGGACTACATCATAGTGAGAAGGGAATGACCCCCTTGGGTATAGGCCTGCTAGGATGTCTCTGGTGGAACGTCCTCCTCTCTCTTTGGTGAAAACCTATGATCTATCTCTACCCCTGGCTAGGGTCTCATCATCCATTTGGTGGGAATTTATCCCTATGGAGGTCTGAACTAATAATCTCCCCATGTGTACCTGTCCATTGGGTGTGGCCCTGCAACAACAAAAATTACACCCTCCATGGACTCATAAGTCTCAGTGATCATAGCAATGTCAATCACATATAATAATCAAGTTATTTAAACATGTCCATAAAACCCCCTTTTCCCATAAAAGTGCTCAAAGAAGTTATGCTATTATATAAGCCAGGTTTGGAGGGGACGTTGGGATGTCCTATTAGGCTAATTCGCATTGGATGTGGGATGTTTCCAGATGAAGACAAATCCAGGCCATGTAGGTGGATGAAGTGGTAAGGGACGTATGAGTAATGGGTGCAATGATGACAGGGGAATTTATGGCTTACTTGTGGGTGTCTTTGAAGAGGGTGAGTTGCACCTTGTCATGGATGCAAAATTTTCCAATCCCATTCAATGTTTTTTATATTTTTATCTTATTGTTTTTTCTTTCAAGATACTAGTTAGGGGACGCTACCCTTGCATGGTGACCAGTGGCAACAATGTTACCCACAAGCATTTTACAAAGATGAGAAAGTTGGCTCGTGATGAGACCCCATTTCTCTTGTCTATGCCACCAAGAGCCACTGCCCTGGTGTGGTGACCAGCTGAAATAGTAGTGTCATACTGCTACATTCCCATGGACCTAATAGGCTGGATCGTTATGAGACCCCCTATCCTCCAACTAGGTCTTGATTTTATTATTTTATTGGTCTCTCTGTTTCTTGTTGAGAATCCTTTTATTGCTTTCTCGGGGATCCCTGGGCGAAGCATCTAAAGGTTTTGTATTTTCAAATTTTATCTTTTTCCAACTACTTTTACCCTATGGTCCTTTAGCCCCTTCTTCCCACAAGATAAGGTACAACCATTTTCTAGCTTGGTAAACCTAATGCTCGAACCAATGTATGGGATGTATGAGAGGGAAAAATATGAAAAGTGGTAAGTATGGTGGGAACAGATGATGACCTTTCATGAACCCACCTAGTGGCAACTCAAACCCTATGGGAACCAACTTTCCAGGGCATCCTGTCATTCCCCCTAGGTTTGGACAGGTGGGAAGGCATAAGGTCCAAGCACATGTTAGAAGTAAAAATAATTAAATGCACATATTCAAATGTTTTGAGAATAAGAGTGACACATACCATGATACCCAGACTCATTACCTCATGGAGCAAGACCCATTGTTGTTGAAGGACCAGGCCGACAGGATGAATGTTGTTGTTGCTGACAAGGTGGAGGCACTACAGAAGAAGAAGGATGGGCCCTCCAGGGCCAGGATCAATTCAATATGGCTCTTGGTACTCCATTTCTAGGACATGTGGGCCTCAAGGCATAATCTCCTTAGTTATCCCTAGGCTAGAGGATAGCAAACCTGACAAATTTTTGTTGGTTGCACATTTTGCAGAGTTAACAACAACTAGATCAAATCAGAATCAACATAGAGTGTAGCGGAATGGAAGATGCACAGGGGGCTTACATCCAGAGATATGAGATCACAAGGATGGATGTACATATGAGAATTGAAGGAACAAACTCCAATGGACATGAAGAAGGAAGGGATGAAAAACTGAAGAAGGAAGGGATGAAAACATGAATATGGTAGAGACCATTAAAAATTTTCATAATGATGTCCAAATCCATAAAGTTGATAATTAAAGGATTATGAGAGAAAAGGAGAAATAGGAGGACTTCAACATGAAGTTAATGCAGAGCTTGAACATAATAGAAAAGATATTGGATAAGGAGAGTGGCTCAATAAAATCAGGACTTCACAGGTCTCCTGATGAGAAAATAAGAACAAGAAGTGTTAGCAGACATCATCGTCACTCCCCAAGGAATTCCAATAAGAGAACACACAACAACTAAAGTCCATCCCCTGTCAGGAAGCATAAGAGGTCTGGGGTGGATGAGCTACGAGGAGAAATGAACAAAATCAAACCTCCTAAATTTTATGGTGAGCACAAGAAGGATGAAGATGCAAAGACATGATTGTTGGGCATAAGGAAGTATTTTCAATTGCATAATTCTTCTTCTCATGCAGAATGAATAATGTCCATCTATCAACTCATGGGAAAGGAATCCATGTGGTGGGATCAACTTGTGCAGGTGCAACACATTAAAGAGAAGAGAAAATTGTTACTTGGAAGAAATTCAAGAAGTATTTTGAAAATAAATACTTGACTAAGAGATACTATGATAAGAAAATGAAAGAGTTCTTTGAACTCAAGCTTGGGAGTATGACCATATATGAATATGAAAGAAGGTTTTTAGAACTGCTGAAGTATGTCTCTTTCATCAAGGATGAGATAGTTAATATTCAGAGGTATTTGAGTGGATTGCCATCATTAATCAGTGAAATAATACAATATGATGATCCCAAAACATTGGAGGAGACCATAAAGTGAGCTAAATGCCTATCTGATCAGCAAAAATCAAGGCCAACTTTCCAAAAATCTTGGGAAGACAAAAATAAATTCAATATGGATCAAAGGAAGAAGGGGAGTAAGCCACCATTCTTCAGAAATAATCCTCAAGGACAACCAACTTCTAGAGAACCCAGAATGATTGAGATAGGGGGTCAAAGGCCAAGGCAGCCACCTATTCAATGTTGGGGTTGTAAATGAGATCATATGTTTAGAGATTGTCCTCACAGAGGTGAAAAAGTAAGTATTGTTCACAATGTACAACAAGTTGAAACACTGGAAGAAATGGGTAGAAATGTACCATGTATCTATGCATCCCTAGACAAAAATCAAGCTAAGTATCAGTTACATATGATTGAAGTGGAAGGTATGATCAACAACCAAACCATTGTTATTTTAATTGATTTAGGAGCTAGTCATAGTTATATGGATTCTAATATGGTGGAAAGTTTTCATTTTCCAAGAATAAAGCATGGAAAATTTTGGTTGGTGCAAATGGCTACCAAAGCCAAAAGAAAAGTTAATGAGATGGCTAATTCATGTCTTATGGACATGAATGGACTGAACACTAGGGAAGATTTGAACATCTTGCCTTTAGGTTCCTATGATTTTCTAATTGGTATAGATTGGTTGGACCAACCTCATGCTATCCTAGACTATCATAAAAAGGTATTTACTTGCTTGGATGAGGAAGGGAAACTAAGCACAGTGCAAGGAATTTCTAGGGCAGTAACCATCAAAGAAATTTCATCATTGCAGCTGAAGAAATGTTACAGAAAAGTGTGTCAAATATTTGCAGCTCATATGGAAGAGAAATATAAAGATAAGGTGTCAAATATTGAAGATTATGCATTCCTAAAAGAGTTTGAAGATGTGTTTAAGGAAATATAAAGATCACCCCATAAAAAAAACATTGATTTCTCCATAAATTTGATGCATGGAGAAACTCCAGTGTCCAAGACTCCCTATAGGATGAGTACACCAAAATTGAAGGAGTTGCAAATGAAACTTGAAGAGCTCCTGAAGAAGGGGTATATACACCCAAGTGTGTCACCTTGGGGTGCCCCAGTTTATTTGTGAAGAAAAAGGATGGAACATTGAGACTTTGCATTGACTTTAGGCAGTTGAATAAGATAACTGTGAAGAATAAGTATCCTTTTCCAAGGATCAATGACCTCTTTGATCAATTGAAAGATGCAAAAATATTCTCCAAGATTAATCTCAGGTCAGGTTATCATCAAGTAAGAATTAAAGAAGAATACATCAACAAGACTGCTTTCAAAACAAGGTATGGTCATTATGAGTTCATAGTGGTGCCCTTTGGATTATCAAATGCACCAGTTGTCTTCATGTGTTTAATGAATGGTATTTTCAGAGAATACTTAGATAAGTTTGTCATTGTATTTTTAGATGACATTATTATATATTCTAAGTCAAAGGAAGAGCATGAACAACACTTGAGGATGGTATTAAAAATATTAGGGGAGCATCAATTGTATTCCAAATTGAGCAAGTGCTCATTTTATCAGAAAAAAATTCATTATTTGGGACATATCATTTCAAAGGAAGGGATAACAGTGGATCCTGAGAATATAGAAGCCATTAGAGGATGGTCAATGCCAAATAATTTGATAGAGGTCAGATCATTCATGGGCCTTGCATGCTACTATAGGATATTTATTGAAGGATTCTCAAATATTGCACACCCAATCACTTCCTTGCAAAAGAAGGGTGTGAAGTTTCAATGGACATTGAATTGTGAAAACAATTTCCAACAATTGAATAAATTATTAACAAGTGATCCAATACTAAAGATTGCAGATCCAAATGAATACTTCAATGTATGCATTGATGCATGTAAATAAGGACTTGGTGGAGTCCTCGGTCAAAATGGGTTTGTTGTATGTTATGAATCAAGGAAATTGAAGGATCATGAAAGGCACTATGCCACTCATGATTTGGAGTTGGCAGTCATAGTGCATGCCTTGAGGAAGTGGAGGCACTACCTCATGGGTAGAAGGTTTGAGATGAGGATAGACTATAATGGTATAAAATATTTATTTGAGTATCCAACTCTAAATTCTAGGCAAAGCAGATGGTTATAACTTCTCAGTGAATATGAATTTGATATAAAGCATATCAAAGGGAAAGAGAACAATGTGGTGGATGCACTCAACAGAAGAGTGCATGAGTTGCATGCTACAACCATTAGCATGTACCAATCACATTTGAAAGATAGAATTTTGGAGGCTACAAAATCAGATTTGCAATACAAGGAACTAGTGGAAAAATTACAACAAGGTAATTTGTAGCAGAAAATTGAAGACTATAAGCTAGAAAATGATGAAATTTGCATATACAGGGGAAGAATTTATGTACCAAATTCCTAGGATTGAGGATATGTTGAGGATGTATGTGATGGATAAACCATCAAAATGGGAAGACTACATACACTTAGTAGAGTTTTCTTATAACAATGGGTACCAAACATCTATAAAGATGAGCCCATTTGAGGCACTTTATGGCAGAAGGTGCAACACACTGGTAAGCTGGGATAACCTAGTAAATAGAGAAGTGGTTGGGCTATATTTACTCAGGGAAATGGAGGAGAAAATGTTGAAAAAAGAAAAAAAAAAATAAGGTTGTCCAAGACAAGAAGAAAATATATGTTGATAAGGGAAGAACTCACACGGAATTTAAAGTGGGAGACCATGTATTCTTGAAATTGAAGGCCAACAGAAGTTCCCTGAAGTTGGGAAATTGTTCAAAATTGGCAGCTAGATATTGTGGACCATTTAAAATCCTAGAAAGGACTGGTCCAATAGATTATATGATTGCATTGCATGCATCTATGTATATTCATAATGTATTCCATGTATCATTACTCAAGAAATATATACCTGATGCTAATCGTGTAATCGTTGGAATGTGATTCATGTGGAGAAAGAAGGCGTTATCCAAGTGCATCTAGTACGCATTCTGAACCGGAAAATCAAACAGCTCTAGAATCAAGCCATAGGGCTGGTAAAGGTCCAATGGAACTGGTACGGTCCTGAGAACACTAATTGGGAACATGAGGATGCAATGTGGGCAGAATACCCACATCATTTTGAATATTTTGGAAATCTTGCTGATATGTGTACATAATGCACTTAGGACAATGCATAAATAAGGGGAGGGGATTTTAATACCCCTAGGTCGAACCCAATTATAAATGTAAATGAAAATGTACTTAAGCTGGTGAGTTGTTTGATATCATTTTTGTATGCACCTTCAATGGCATAGTGTGTACATGTACTATGCACTAAAATGATGAAGTGTGCACATTCCAGGATACCGTGTGCATCAAAGTTAAGTGCGCGCGATTTTGAGGCTAGGGAGCCTTTGTGTATATGTGGTGTTTTATAGGCTGGTGAGCTAGTTATTATAAGCTAGGAGGCTTATGTGTTGAATTAGGCTGGAGAGCCTAGATGCTAAAGGCCAGTGAGCCTATTTTTTTATATGTCTTATCATTAATATAAAATGCATCATTGCATGTAGACAAACCATGATAAAAGAGTATGGGGGACTAAAATCCACTAGTTAGGGAAAGGGAGGGATAAAAGTTAAGGATAAAGGGGCTAAGATGGGGATCTTAAGCCCAAAATGAATATTATATTAATATTCCTTAAAGTATAAAGTATGGATCATTACTTTATCTAAAGTTATAAGGATGGGGACAAGTGGGCCAAAGTAGCTCCCAACATGACAAGTGTCAAGTTAGGAACATGCATACATATAGTTTGGAATTAGTCCATTTCTCATTCATTCATTCCATCATAATTCACTCACTCATTGATTTGTCCTCCGTACCTTTCTGTTACAATCACTATACCTATACCCATACCCATACTCATACCTATACCTAATTATCGTGGGAGTTGGACTGAAGAAATGGGTTGCCAGGTCCATGGGAGACTGAAGAGGTAGGTTTTTAGGCATGTGAGCAATTTCTCTCTAGGTGAGAGAATTACTAGGAATTGATTCCCAAAGGTACTAAATTGTAGCTACAGGGCTCTGATACCTCTTGTTCAACATGTTGTTGAAGCCCTACAAGGGAAGTGGGGAAGCTGAGGGACTGTTGAGCAAAGAAGGGGCACACTTCCTGGGGTGGGACATGCAT
>JASDQU010815843.1:23766-34612 GCA_032191745.1 Picea mariana
AGCTGAGTGGCAGAGAACAAGGAGTAGGTAGCTCTAAAGGTTGAGCAACTCAGAGGGAGTCAACCTTCAGGTTCAGGTGGGAAGGAGCATCCTTCCATGCTTGTCAACAAGGAGTCATGGTACGAGATCGCCATGCATGATGCTCAGGAGCAAGAGGCTTCTAGGAGCATGTTCAACAGAGCCACCTTTGGGTGGTAGAAGGACCTTCCTCGCTAAGAGGGAGTGTTGATGTTTTAGTAGCATCAGATAGGTACTTCCACGTCGGTTTGTGTCTAACACGAGGGAGTCATCCTTAATGCCTCTCAACCTTAGGAAATTCACTTTATAGGTTAATTATTAAAGTGAATGTACTTTTGTAATTAATGTGAGTTTAATTTAATTAAATGCCTAAGTATTTGCATTAGTAATTAAATTAAATCTTAGCCATTAGATCTAAAGTGAAGGTGAGATTTAATCTCAGCCCTTGATCACTTTGGAGATATAGGGTAAACTCAAGGTTATAAAAGGCAACCTATGTGAGAGGAGGAGACACACACTCACAAAGTGAGAGAGTGAGATCTCATTGATTGGGTAAAGAAGGATTTTCATCCAAGTGTGTAGGGCAGTGTTCGAGGAAAGGAGCAAAGGGGTAGCAAGGGAGATAGCAGCCAACCAGCAAGATCAAACGACTTATCTTGAGGTTTGTAAGGCTTGGCTATTTGCTGCTTTGTATTCCTCATGTGGGCCATTATCCCAGGACGGGAGCCCAGATTAATAATAACAAACATCTCACAGTACTGGTTTTTCCAGGTGTAATTTATCCAGAAATCTCATGTGCAATGTGTTTGGCGTCCAGTTTTTTATGCTTTCGTTGTAATGTTCGTTAAATAACTTAGCTGTGCATTTATTCAATAAAGTGATTTTATTTGGAACTAATTGTTGGGTGCTGGGTGAAGGAAAATTAACAGCATGTAGTTGATATTACCAGTTACCGAAGGTGTTCCTGAAGGTTACTAGAGATGCATGTAATTGTTCTCAGTTGGTGGTTGATCTTGTTCAGCTGGGTGATCCAGGATGACCCATGACTGTTCATAATCAGGAATTCACCAGAGTAGCTCCTTTTCACTCCATTTGACTGACCACTTCACTAAGTTGCATGAAACTTGGAAGTGAGAACACTGTGGAAACGTGAACCCCCCCAAAAGGTGTGCTGGGGAAACAAAGCATATGAAAAACAACACATATATATATATTAAACAACAAATTATCTTGCAAGAAAATGATAATGATACACATAAATAACATTTTCAAAGGAAACCTATGTCTTTATTAACTGCCATAGATAATGACATCATACAAAATCCAAAAGCAGCCTTTATAGATGAGGCTATACATCCAACCCAACAACAGCCCACGACTTTCTTCTTGCTTCCTGTTACCACCTAGGTTCTCACTTGATGAAAAAGTCATAAACATAAATGTGAAATCCTAAGGGCAACCTAGAAAGACTACCCACTGTTACCTGAGTAGTTCTTTCTCTCACTTTAGGTTGGCCTTCTTCCAAATCAAGGGGGGAATCCCTAAGGAAATCTAAGTCTACACAAATGGTATTAAATGAAGGTGCTTTAGGACTTAGGGTAGGTCTGGTTTTAGTCAAATTGTAGCAAGTAATTTCCAGATTTACACAACAAAATTTAAGTCAAGGATGATGAATTAGGGTTACTTTCTAGACTTATGGAAAATCTGAAGTAAGATATTTCTGCTGTAAATTTCAGATTGCAAAACAGAAAATAAAAGATGATTTTTTTAGGATTTTTGGTGGTTGAAAGGTGGGACAAGTGCTTAATTTCCAATTTGGGTGAATGGAGTCATCAAGGTAAACTTAGTGGGCTGTTTTGGTGACTTTTTAAACTTTCCATGAGGCCTACTGGCCTTTGGGACAAGGTGTTTACATACCAAGTCATAATGATAGGAAATCTCATATAACTGAACCAAAACAATCAAAAGAAAGCAGTATAAGAGAATAACTAGAGAGTGTGACCAAGAGATGTGGTCCAAGATTATGGTACAAAGATATATTGAACTCATCTGGATGTGCATGCACGTATGAGAGAGAGAGAAAGAGAGAGAGAGGGAGATCCCTTCCCAGGAGCAAGAACTTTGGTTGGCTGGAGCACAAGTTCTGGAAGCTGGCAAGCAAGGCAAGTGGGCAGTGATTAGGAGTTGTTTTGTTCTATTCGGGGATGAGCAACTGGATGGACAAAGTCTTGGACACATGAGAGAGAGATCCCTTCTGAGCAGCAAGAACTTTGGTTGGCTGGAGTACAAGTTCTGGAAGCTGGCAAGCAGGGCAAGTTTTGGTTCTTATGATTTTCCAAAAACAAAGTGACAAACTATATTAAAGAGTTCGAATAGAAGGTGAAGATGTACATTTCTGGTTCTTATGCTTTTCCAAAAACAAAATACTTCATTTATCTTTCCACCAAACATCTAACGTAGCTATGCACAAAAGGGGGTCTCCACTCATGGATTTGTATATGGAGATTCTCTGAAACCAAGGAGAAGCCACATTAGTAAGATATATTATGCACATATATTATGGATAACACATTTTGAAGCTATACTTTACCTTTTGATCACATTGAGCTTGGGACAATAGGCTTTCCTTAGACATATCCAATGCCACTCCATATAGTGACCATTAGCTCAACTTAGTTGAAGCCTATGAAGTGGCTATTCTCAATGGCCTTTCTCCTTTTCTCGACTTAGGTATTACCACTATTTTTTGCATCTTGGTGACACTAGTGTTCTTGGCTATGTTCCCACAAATGCCTCATTTTATCATAAAAGACTTCCACATGTCACCGTGGCTCCATTAAGATTACCATGCATATTTGAATTTTGGCTCTCACCATCCTATCTACTAAACCTTCCTTATGTAGAGCACCTCCCTATATAGTGAAGGGCATTTGCTTAGTTTAGTTGAATCCCATGAATTGACAATTCTCAATGCTCTTTCTTCTTTTCCCAAATTAGGTTATTACAACTAGTGTCAACATCTTGGTGACACTAGCATGCTCGACCATGTTCTCATAACTACCTTATTTTATCATATCATGTCTCCATGCTTTTGTGTAGATTACCATGCATATATGTTCCTCACCATTTGCCTATCTACTAGACCTTACGTATGTAGAGCACCTCCCTATATAGTGAAAAGCATTTGCTTAATTTAGTTGAAGCTCACGAATTGACAATTCTGAATGGCTTTTCTTGTTTTATCAACTCAGGTTATTACAATTATTTGCATCTTGGTGATACTAGCACATTGGATCACATTCTCACAAATGCCTCTTTTTATCTATTAAAGACTTCTAGATGTCACCATGCATGTATGCTCCATCCCCCTTTCTACCAAAGCATCCTTATCTAGATCTATGATCAACTACCTCACACCTTCTCTATCCACCTATGTTAACATACTCGTTGACTCCACCATTGACCCCACTTAGGTTATTACAACTAGTATCTGCATATCGGTGACACTAGCATACTTGACAATGTTCTCATAAATGCTTTATTTTATCATAACATGTCTCCATGCTTCTGTGTAGATTACCATGCATATATGTTCCTCCAAATTTGCCTATCTACTAGACCTTCCTTATGTAGAGCACCTCCCTATTTAGTGAAAAGCATTTGCTTAATTTAGTTGAAGCTCGTGAATTGAAAATTCTGAATTTCCTTTCTTGTTTTATCAACTTAGGTTATTACAACTATTTGCATCTTGGTGATACTAGCATATTGGATCACATTCTCACAAATGCCTCCTTTTATCTATTAAAGACTTCTAGATGTCACCATGCCTTCATTTAGATTACCATGCATGTATGCTCCATCCCCCTTTCTACCAAAGCTTCCTTATCTAGATCTCTGATCAACGACCTCACACCTTCTCTATCGACCTATGCTGACATACTCGTTGACTCCACCATTGACCCCACTTAGAATATTTGCCTACATAACACACTTTGGACAATAGATGCCTTTATTCAATTGTTGAAAAGCTGTACTTTCTTAGCAATGTTTATTCCACATCTCTTAGTTTTCTCACACTATTTGTTAGAGTATGAGTCCCAAAAGCAAATACTTTTTACCCAAAATTTTGGGTACCCCTTCGAATTTTTTTTTGATATGGATTTTGCTTGTTCTCCAGGAGAGCCCTTCTTGGTGTGGGTTTTGTTTGCCAAGTTGATTTCCCCCTAAGCTCTAAGTGTTGCAAACATTCTATTATCCTTCATTGTTCTTGACAACTTTATGGTTTCATTTGTGTGGGTTTATTATGTAGAGTTGCAAATTTTGGTTTAAACCCCTAGTAGTGCCTAAGTGCCTAAATTGTTTACTCATGGTCCTACTGGCATATGGGCATGTCAACTTTAAATGCACTCCCTTGGGAATGATCTTTATGATGGTTAGGTGTTTTGGGATGATAAATATTGCCACATGTTCCTCATTCCACAATGTTAATGTTTATGCCATTATTATAGTTCTTTGCATTTCAATAGATAAGAGCAACATAAGAACAAGACTCAGAAACAATGACTCATCTTTACGTCTAACAGCGAGGTCAGAAACAATGACTCATCTTGCTTTACGTTTAACAACGAGGTCAGAAGCAAGGAACACACAACGTCATGCTTTACGTTTAACAGCGAGATGATGATGTGTTCCTTGCTTCTGACCTAGTTGTTAGACGTAAAGCAAGATGATTCCTTGCTTCTGACCTCGTTGTTAGACGTAAAGCAAGATGTGACTGACATTGAGCTACCAGCTTAACCGCTGTGACATTGAGCCAGTGTAGTACTGTGATGTGCCAGCCTAGTGCTGTGATGAGGTATCATTTTTACTGATACATTTTGATGCAGATGATGATGGCATTTTTTCGAGAATGATGATGCTGTCGATGAAGAAAACTTCCGATGACTTGTAAATATGCTAGCCAATGTTTCAAGATGATATTGACGATACTGTCCTCCTGATGCCACTGATGATGCAGACCTTTCTCGCCTGATGCTGTTGAAGAAGACCCTTCTTGTTAAGGGGGAGTGTTGAAATAATGTAACTGCGAATAGTATTCTTAATATTATTGTTATTTTATTCATAGGATTAATGACCAAATCCCCTTTTGCGGACTGGTCATCGAACAATTGTAATAGGTAGAATAAGAAGTCGGCCCCAACAGTTATTATTGAGACCCAGAATTAAATTAAAGGTGGGTTTACCCACCTAGAGTGAGAGGTCGACCCTGCCAGTGAAGCCCCTTCACACGTGCCAGTCTTGTATATATAGAGAGGCTAGCGCCTCACTTCTACACACAACTCACTTGCTCATTTTCTTAAGAGGCAAGCTGCAATTACCAGTTAGCGAGAGGAGAAGAAGAGTGGCGCATCTTTTGGGGAGGACTATCTGTATTGGTTTGAGTTATCTCTTGAACATTGTATTGGCAATTTATGATAAGGAAGTTTTTGCTGGGTTTTCTTCCCCTAGAGGGTTTCCCAGGATAAATGATGTGTCTCTTGTGAATGTGTATTTCTTAGTGATCTTATTCTTATGTTGCTCTTATCTATTGAAATGCAAAGAACTATAATAATGGCATAAACATTAACACACAAATATCATCCCATGAATGTATTTGGTCATGCCTAAGATGTGTGTGGCCTTGGTCATCTAAAGGTATATGGCAATGGGTCATTTCTTTAAGTTGGATCTTGTTGGACTGCTCATTCTAAAGTAGGTGGCATGATGACTGCTAGGTGTATGTACCTTTATGGTTGAATTTGGATTGTGTTTCAATGGGCACTAGTTATTCCATTGTACACTTTAATGCAAAATCCCTCATAAAAGCAATATTTGCTAGTCTCGAAAGGAAATATATGGCCATATTTCAAAGTCATGGTACAAAATGCCAAGGGAGCACATGGTAGCATTCCTCACCTTGAGCTTGGAGTTAATCATTGAAAGTGAAGATACTTGCATTTATTCACTTGAAGGAGAGATTCATGATGCATTGTAAAGACAAACAAACATTGTAGAAGTTATGCATGTTATCTTTATAAATCATTTTCACCAATGATTTGTTGAGACCTTGTGGTTAGCAAAGGGAATTCAAGTCTATGGGTGAAAAATAGGTTCAGTGTTTGAGTCCTACTAAATGTTTTTGAAATTTTCATAAGGGTGTGCAAGAGACTATGCATTAAGCCATTTTATATATTACTGTTGGGTCCACTTTCACTTAAATCATCTAGTTGTATTTTCCCACCGAACGTAATTGTCTACCCCAAAGCTATATATTATATAATTGTTTTAGGTACGTGGAAGGATGGATACGTTGGATGAAATATGCAAGCAAAAGAATCTCGGATCCCATCTCTTCCTCTCACTTGCATTAAGTTATACCTTGTAGTGCTCTTAGGTTTGCTACATGCTTCCTTTCCCCATATTTGTCTCAACATTCATCCACCATCGTGTTGTGTTTCATAGAAGCTTTGGGTCTATTGGACATTCTAAAACTTATGCATGCCCACCCACATTAAGGTACATTTAGTAACATTCTTGGATATGTGGGATCCTCTAATGCATCTGCCTTCTAATCCACCCGACCATTTGCTCAACTTCCTTTGAATCATTCAACAAACAATTTCATTCACCCACTCTCCACTTTGAATTGTATTTTATAACATTCTTGGATCTGTGGGGCCCGAAAAAGGTAGACAACAAGTACAATCCATTTTGACATTTATGTTAGAAAAACATGCTAGAAAAAGGTATTGCATATTGTCGTCAATGCATATAAGATAATAGCCTAAGCATAAATAATCATTGAATGAAAGTGAGATAACCCAATACACATAACGACCATCGATTAATAGTCACGAGCATGCACCATTTAGATAAAGCAAATCAAGGGGAAAAAGTTAGGAGACAAGAGAATTGCGATTATAGTGGAGAAACCCTCATGGGGTAGAAAACTCCACTCTAAAGAATATTTCTTTATCAATTACCAAACCCCTTACAATAAGTCTCCAAAACTCCTTAAGAATAGAGCTCATGAAAATCCACACCAAGACTTGATAATAATGATCAGTGGTGAATGAGTAAAGTGGATTAAGAGCTCCTCAATAGATAGGCCTCTATAATGAGGAGACCAATTCACATAATGAATGAGATATAAGTAAGATCTCACATACCAGGTAACTTGGCCACCCTTATTAAGGAAAAGGGGCCACACAACCACCTATATTAAGTAACAAGAGCCACATAACATATCCATGGAATCCACAAGTTGGCGATTAGCAGGCTCTAAGAAGTTTAATGATGCACTGTTACATGTGAATGGATGCTCCACCAATGATGACTTTAAATGTTATACATGCCATCATATTCACACTAATAACATCAACAAATGCAACCACTAGACAACATTACTACATATTGTTGACACCTAAGAAGTTTAATGATGCACTGTTACATGTGAATGGATGCTCCACCAGTGATGACCTTAAATGTTATACATGCCATCATATTCACACTAAGTACATCAACAAATGCAACCACTAGACAACATTACTACATATTGTTGACACGTAATCCTTTGGATTGTGTTACTTGTAACATTATTGTAAATATGAAGAGTCATAGGTGATAGGAGTCACCCGTTAGGGAAGACCAATAGTCACTGTTTGTATATTTATTGAGTTTCACGTTAATGCAATCACACAAATGTGGAGTTACGAATTCTGCCCATACCTGGCTTGACTGTGGTATCAGAGCCCGGTTAACTCCATGAATTATTTCCCTTGGTGTTTCCTTTTACTAGTGTGCAAAAAACGCTTCCAACTGGCCTGCATGTCTCTCTGTCTTCTTGTCTGTCCCTTTGGCCCATTAGTTTGCCCTCAGGTTCATTCTCTATGCAAAACACTCCCCTTCTCAGGCCGCTTTGCGCCCTTGAGTGTGTGTCATTTTTGCATTTCCCTCTGTTAGCATGCCTCTCTTTAAGTTCTAGTTTGGCATGCCTCTCTCATTTCAGTCATTCAATTTCTAATTTGCTTCNAAGACCAATAGTCACTGTTTTTATATTTATTGAGTTTCACGTTAATGCAATCACACAAATGTGGAGTTACGAATTCTGCCCATACCTGGCTTGACTGTGGTATCAGAGCCCGATTAACTCCATGAATTATTTCCCTTGGTGTTTCCTTTTACTAGTGTGCAAAAAACACTTCCAACTGGCCTGCATGTCTCTCTGTCTTCTTGTCTGTCCCTTTGGCCCATTAGTTTGCCCTCAGGTTCATTCTCTATGCAAAACACTCCCCTTCTCAGGCCGCATTGCGCCCTTGAGTGTGTGTCATTTTTGCATTTCCCTCTGTTAGCATGCCTCTCTTTAAGTTCTAGTTTGGCATGCCTCTCTCATTTCAGTCATTCAATTTCTAATTTGCTTCACCAACACGAAACCCTAAATTATTTTCCAACCCATTGACTGTTCCTTGCTCACGCCCACACAAAACCCTAATTCGCTGTGTTGGAAGCTGTTGTGGCCGTGGCTAGTTCTGCGTATCTAATTCCGGGACTGTTGGACTAAACGACTTCAGGACATCCACCCTCTCCAATGGAGGGAAAATTTTAGGGGCTTATATCGCCTATGGGCTAATTTTCCATGCTTTCTCCAAAAAAAGATTTGTCATTTTTTCTAAAAGTGATTCGCACAATTTTTATAGAATAAAATTGTTTTACCTTAAAAATAACCCAAATTTTATAGAAAATATATAAAATCCTTAGAAATTTGAATATTTTTACAGAAATATTGCCAAACATTTTATAGTTTGCATATTAAGGACTAGTAAGATTCGCCAAGGTTTCTACATTTTGAAATAAATTTCCATGGAGTGACTGCAGTGGTCTCATGGACCATCCCGGGAGAGAGGAAGAGGATCACATATCATCACATCTTGGTGTTTAACCAAGATCTACCTGGTCCAAGACCAGGTTTCCCCATAACACATCTGGGGGCCCTAGAACACATCTAGGGTCTTATCCACCAAGGTATAAGACCAAGGATCAACCCATGCATTCAGCAAGGGTTCCCTGGAACACATCCAGGGGCCCAAGAACACATCTAGGGACTTGCATCAACAACCAAGGAACACATCCAAGGATCAATCCAAGCACTGGGCAAGGATTGCCTGGAACACATCCAGGGGCCCTAGAACACTTCTAGGGACTTACTGCTTGGTCTTAGACCAAGAACCCTAGTGATATGCTGGGGGCCCTCACTAGGGTCTTTTGCCATGGCTCTCACTGCTTGGTCACAAACCAAGAAACCCCAGGAGTGAACTGGGGGCCCTAGTCCTCAGCTAGGGTCTTATGCCATCCTCCCGGAGAATGGCTCTTGCAGCTGCACTAATTTCAATAGGATGTATTATATGTGGAATAATGTGTGGTGTGAAAAGGAAAGATGAAGCAAAACCCCAAGACCAAGTGCCTAATCACACCTTGGACAAATGAAGTGGGAGCATAGATCAAAGAGGGCAAGTGCATAAAAATGTAAGGCAATAGGGGTTGTTATGCGCACCACAAATCAACCTTAGCTCATTGATTTTATAGCAGAAAATGACCTTGGAAGTCTAAGGGTGCCATACTTAAGCATTGTTATGAAAGTGAGGTTATGTTAATCTAGCAAAAAATTAGGTTTATTAGACGGTATGCTAACATAACAACAATAACAATAAGAGGGGTTGAAACCTCACATTACTCTATCCCAATGAAGCATAATTCATTACAAGGCAATCGTAACATGCTACAAGGGTTTCGTAACACAAAAATGAGCATGTAGAAAGTAAGTGCACAAAGAAAGCCTCACATAAAAAGTGATATTATACCTCTAGTCCTCCATCCAAGCTCCAAGCATATGATGTACAGATGAAGTCCAAGGGGTGAGCTTCTCAATCCCCGAAGTCTCAACAACCATTACAATGAAGAGTGTTGATATTATGGTAGCTGCGGGAGGTATTAACCTCCATGTGTAACCTTTGACTAGAATAGAATATTTCGGAAGCAAGAGAAACCCTAAACAGATGTGTGAAAACCCTAGAAGACATGTCGGCTCAACAAATTATATAATATTAAGGTATTATCCTCCAGGAAGACAAGTCGACCTCATAGGAAAAAGATAAACAKAAAATATAATACCAGAAAGTCTAGTTAACCCAACCAGAAAAGTCACTGGATAGATTAATATAAATAGAGGAYGTCTTGGCTTATTTGTTCACTCACTCTCACTCAGGAAACCAGAAACAATGTGCAAGTTTGGAGGAGGAGCAACAACAACTATAGTTGTGCGATTTTTCTCTTGTTTAGTCTTTCTGGTACTTTCTCTTGCGCACTAGCCTTGGAGAAGGTGCACTCTCTTGGTTATCTGTTGGTTATGGTGTGGCTTCTTGGAATCATTCTTTCTGTCAAAGGTTAAGGTTCTTGGGGGTGGCTTTGTGGCTTTGGTTGGGTGACAATGGTGTAGCATTGTCTATGGCTAAATGAGCACATCAACATTATTCTAACAGGTTATGGGCTTACACTTCCTTCAGAACAGTTTAACTGTTGGAAGGAAGATCGCGAGTTTTGCCTTGCCTCTACAGTTCATCGTTGCACCATGCCTCTGCATAGCTTATTTGGTCAAGCTCGTTGAGCACCTTTCCCTAGGTCGTTTGGCCTAATTCCTTCATCAATGGGTGCACTCTACCCTAGCGCACCTCCTAGTACTGTCAAATTGCTGCTGGATAATGTTGCTGTTTGCTGCTGCTACCAAAGGTATGTA
>JASDQU010815843.1:48074-66716 GCA_032191745.1 Picea mariana
GAATCAGATTCAGAATCAGGGTTTGACTCCTTGTCTTTGATCTCGACCACCAATGACTGTTTTGAGCGACATTCATTGGTGTTGTGCCAGGGGATTTTGTGGAAATCGTACCATTTTCCAGTGTCCTTCTTTGTCTTCCCGTGACCCTTCTTTTCCTGTGGCTTGGACTGGTTTTCAGGAGACTGTTTGTTAGGGCCGTCTTTGTCATACTTTGGTTGTTGCGGATTTGCAGACCCGAAATCTCATTTTTTCTGGTGCTTAAATTTCTGCTCGATTTTAACAACATATCGGTAAGTAGCATCGAGTGATGAGATGTCCAGAAAATCCATTTCAGTTTGGATGTATCTGTGTAGAGCCCCACAGTATTTCAAAACCAAATGTCGTTCAGAGTCTTTGACACCCAACTTGGTGCACAAGGTATGGAAGGCATTGGTAAACTCCAGAACTTCTTGGCCCCTCTCTTGCCGTAGTGTGGTCCATCTCATGTACTGGTCCTCATAGTTGCCAACAAGATAATACTGTTCCTTTACCGCATCCACAAAAAATCCCAAGTGGGCTCGGCCCCATATATTCCAGACTCCTCTGTGGAACTTTGCTCCCAATACTTTTCCCACCAATGTTTGACATGGGGGAGAGCCTTAAGGAGCGCGAATATGATCTTTTCTCTGTCGGAAAAATTGTGAACAAAGAAATAACCTTCTAACAGATTTAACCATTTATCTAGGGCATACGCATCTATCTGACCTTCAAATATAGGAATATCAAAATTGATATGTACCTTAAAAGGCGAGGTGCCTCCAAAGTGGATGCTTGATGAAGATGTGCCTGATGCTACCAGAAGGCGTTGAAGGATGTGGGAAAAATTCTCCATCATTTCGTTCCTCTGTCGCGTGAGAGCTTGCTCAAGCAACAGATTTATAGGATCGTCTGCTCCGTCGTTTTTCTTTTCTTCCACCATGGAGGGTTTCTTGGGCGTGCGAAAGTGATTGTCTTCAAGAGAGACAAGCTTGAGACCCAACTTTCTATACTCGGACCTCGTCGGGGACATGTACTGAAAAAAATGATCAAGAGCAGCCTGCTCTGATACCGCTGATCCAGATTATTTTCGGCACAAAATGAGAGCAGATATATAATAAATAAATGCACAGAGATATCGCAGATATCCAATAATATAACAGAAATGTATTAGAGATGCAACCATAAATACATAGATACAGTAATACCCTATTTTTATTAATGAAACAAATGTACAGAGACTGTAAAAATACAGAGTGAAAGACTCGCTAGAATGATGGCAGCTTATCTCTGAGAAGAGATGTGACGACTACTCGCATTCGCAAGAAGATGATTACAATGAGGCTCTGAAGGTATTTTTACAATAAGCAGGAATTCCAATAAACCCTGGACATCCAAAAACCTAACCCTAGGAGATGAAGCGCCAAAATTCATGTGGGCCCCGTTTGGGTAAGTTAGTACATCAACTTCACGGGGTCGTAACTTTTGCATACGATCTCCGTTTTAGGCACATGATAGCCCGTTGGAGAGGTATCGTCGAGGAGATACATTAGGTGCAATATCCAAGGGACATCCATATAGCAAACCTATTTTTCCAAAAAACATCGTTTAGGGCCTCAAAATGGCCCCAGAAGTTAAAACCTGCTAAAAATAGTAAATTACCAAAATTGCTAGAAAACTATTTTGAGCCAGTTGGAAAAGGTGGGTGGCCACCGATATCCACCTGGATCAGTTGTGGAAACCTTGGTGAATTGCTCTAGAGAAAACAAGAAGCTTCTAGCTAAAGACTTATCAGAGGAAGAGATTATAAAGAATCTAACCGATGAAGATAAGGCTGATTTGTAGGTTGCAGAAAACAAAGGCCTAGGAGAAGTGGGGAATGTGATATATCTCTTGGATATAAAATATGTAGATGTCATTCACAACATGGCTGAGCAAGGGACCATTATGGAGGACGTCTACTAACTCTTCTTGATGATTTGAAGAGTGATCAACTGAACTAGAGGGATCTATATGGTCATCGTCAGAGCCTTCTGCTCCTTACAATCAATCTCCATATGAGATACTTTGTATCCTACAAAAGTACCCTTCTTACCAGAAGGTTTTATCTTCATCCTCTTCTTCTTCGGTACATGGATGTATACGGTCGTGTATACAATTTCTTATCTAGATAGTCTGCTCCATGTCTCAAGCTAAAGACCATCTAATACGTTTCCTCCTGCAACCATCACTATAGCTCCCTCTCAAAGTTATCACCTGTGACTTTCCCAGAACAAGAGAAACAACACGAGAAAACAACATACATGAATAATACTCTTATAATAATAATAAAACAATAACGGGAACAATCGTCACAATAGCTCCTTCTCAGAGATATCACTTGTGACCTGCCTAGAACAAGAGCTAAAACAAAAAATAAAATAATAAGAAATAAAAACAACACTCTTCCAGTTTTGTGACCAATCATTTCTCCATGGTAACCTGCTTGAAACAAGAAACAAGAACAACAACATCTCCATGGAATTTACAAGATAACCTGCTTGGGACAAAGTCAACAACCAAGAACATCTCCTAGAGGAGATAACTTTATCTTGTAAATAAGTGCATCATTAATACTGAACAATGAGCATGATTATCATGCCAATAATATTCAAGTGTTAAAAAATATTTGATAGCAATAGTAGTAATAGAACTCTAAAGAATTCTATTCTAGTTACACCACTTGTAGCAATATAAGATATCAAACCTGATATGAAAACCTGGAGTCTAATTTATGCTGTCCCATTTGAGTTGTCATATACTATAGGAGACATCGTCACTGTTGTCTCCAACTCTTGGTCTTCCTTTGAGTGCACCAAATCTAAGATCCCTTTGGATCTACTGTCACTGCTTGGATAAATGTTCTTTTGTCAAGTGTACATTTCTTTCAAACACCCTTGTATTATATACAAGTGAACCATTCAACTTGTCTTCTAATATGAGACATTATATTGAGAAGAAGAAGTTATAAATATGAATTAGAAGGTTCAATGTCCAGGAAAATGTCAACAAGCCTAAAACCCTAAAAATTCAATTTTGACGAAAAGTCAATCTGAGAAGTGAAATAGGTGTGCTAGAGTAGGGAAAGTTGATCAGTGGTGGAGTTTTTCCCAATCAAATTTGTAATGAGTGCTCAATGAGCTTAACAAATAAAATTGTGCAACGACAAATTGCATGTGCAACGACAAATCTCATGTGAAACGGTAAATCTCAAGATCTTCCTTCTAGCGATTAGACTGTTCTGAAGGAAACTTGCTTTGACAAAGTAATATTAAACAATTCATTTAAAGTTTCATTTTTGCACAAATAAACCCTATTTTTACATGGACGTCTCCCCTTTAGGGGACGTTTTTCCACTTAGAAGAAGTCATTGGTGTTGGAGAAGCATGGGTAGGCCTCCAAAGGTCACATGTCAAGAATCTAGACAATCTCCTCATGGTGAAGACCTTCTTCTCCTCAAAACTTCCATGTGTCAATGAGTGGCACCTCACCGCCAAGCCCTAACCCCCCTAGGTGACGTCATGGCTCTAGGAGTGACGTTTTTCCTCTCCTAGGAAAAATGTTTGGCATGTGGGGGATAGGCTATGTCATCCAAGTCATATTCAAGGCCTTCCAAGTTTGATCTTTCTCATCCTACATGCAGTCCCTTGGCGTCCAGCCTATGGGCTTGTAGCCCCATGGAAGCCCAAGCTAGGCTTGTTCTCCCAAAAATGTCCACCAATTAGGCCCTGCAAAGACAAATGAGTATGCCCTCCAAGGATCTCAAGTCATAACATCATGATAATTGAATCTAATCAATAAATGAGCCACCTAAGCACGTGCATTGAAGATCGCTATATCAAACAATTAAATGCTCAAAAACACTATGCGTCTTGTCAAGCTTGAATATGGGAGGGTTGAAGAGGTGTCCTATTGGGTAGATCTTTCCCTAGGTCAAGGAGAGTTTATAAGAGATCCCTCTCTAAGCCATGTAAAGTGGATGAAGTGGTTGGGGTCAAGACTCAATGAGCATAGGGCTCATGACATACAAGGGGTCGTAGTTTCTCATTCATGGGTGCCTTTGTAGAGGGTCTGTGGTACCTTCGTCTGCAATGCACTTTTTCCAAGCCCATTAATTGCCATTCTTTTATTCTTTCATAATTTTAAGGAAAGGATGAAGGTCACTTCCCTAGCATGGTGACCAGACAATGGCAATATTTCCCACAAGCACCTAATGGAAATGAGAAGGCTGGATCATGATGAGACCCCCTTTCTCTCAGCCATGCAACTGAGAGCCATTACCTTGGTTTGGTGACCAAATGATGGCAATGTCATACCACTATATATTTGTAACACCCATGTTTCCCTCAATATGTAAATATAACTATAATTGGACAAGAGACTATGGTAGACTAGATATGTGTGAATATTTGATTTGATGAACCTTTCTATAAAAGGTCAATGTATGTATTTTCTGTTATTAATAGAAAATGGGTAAGTGTTGCATAACTGCTAAAAAGGGGGTTTGCCAAGATAGACCATGGATGCTATGAGAGAGATGGTGAGGGGAACCATAAATGGTTGAGATGACCCCCACCAAACCAATTCCTTACTGGATTTTATGACCCAAAACAATCCTCTGACCCATATATGAATTACCAGTCATAGTGGTAGCTGGAAGAGTCCTCTTCAAGAGTTAATGAGGAGATGGGGCAGAATACCCATCTGTAAGAATTCCAGACCTGACCATGAGCTGGGGATTCAGAACCACACAATCTTGATGAGAAATGCAAGAAAGAGGTAATTCGTGGGCAAAGGCGAGGAGAGCAAGAAGATCTGTGAAGAGAGAAGAGTCAAAAGATAAATCTCGAGAAGAGAAAATAACGTTTTTTTTGCAGTTCTTTAGTTAGAGGAAGGATTGGGAGATAAGCTTGTTTTGGGTGTAAGAAGCTGTTGGAAAGGTTTTCGTTACAAGCTGATAAATGAGGTTGACGAGTGACTATGGAAGTACTTGGGCAGACCTCCTTGCTTGGTACAGAGAAAACCCGTTGCCAGGATTTCGTGGGAGGAGGAGAGTAACCTTCATCCTTGACTGTTGCTAAGTAAGAAGAAATAGTATCTCTCAAAGCATCGTGGTCTACCTCGGGGGTGGCCAATGGTAAATCCATCAAGAGTGTCTATGCCTATGGTTGGGTGGAAAAAGGCACCCCTTTCAACATTCACTTCACAAACTCCGGTTTTCTGATAAGTATTTTCTTACTCTGTGTACTGAAATGGAAATGGTGATTGAATATATTTATATGTCTATGGCTAAGCTCCGTGTTGAATGGTTAAGTTAGAAATATGAATTATCTCTCTATGAACTCGTGCTTTTAAATGGGCGCACACTTGAATCCGTTGAGCAGTTAGAGAGTGTAAGATGTAATCCTGTAATAGTGTCGGGGAAAGGTTTATTGGAATGTTTAAGTCCAGTCGGTCTCTAAAATTTACCCGCGCGGGAATTCGAAGTTCAAATGTTGTGGAAGGAGGATTCCTCGTTCATATATTTCACCCGCATGACCGAGGGCTCATGCCCATATCCTTAACCCATTTTCGGATAAAGGAATTAGTGCGCATCCCCCCAAGAGTTTTTAAAGGACCCATGTGACCAAGGTCTAGGAAACTTGTGCTAGGCCCGAAAGAAGTTAAGCCTTCTGACTTTGGAACTCTGGGAGTTCAAAACTCCTGAGTGCTTCGACCCTACCATTTATAAATCAACCAAAGGCAACTGATAGTTACAGTTACCCACCAGGTTAACCGATGCCTAGAGGTTTCCTTATCTGGGACAATTAGACTTGCCCACCATTAAACCTTAATCCACTCAATTATCGTGAAATAACGCGAACCACCGATATGAGAGTATTTGGAAGCCCCCTTGGCCATTGGATCCATGCCGAGGAAACTTTGGCAAAGTCCCACTCCGGGAGAACGGGGATGATATATCATCAAAATCCATGAACACCGAAGTCATGAAGTAAAGAGAGTCGCGGATCTGGAAATCTAGTGGAAATCACTCTTAGCCGTTAGATCGAACCTAGTAAAGAGGTAGCGCTAAGTACTTCGAGAGAATAGAGGTGGTATAACGCCAAAACTTCTGAATACCGGAGTCGCAGAGTTAAACTAGGCCATTGAGAGTAGATGGATGCGTGTCCATAGATCAACGGTTATCTGAAAGTCCAGTCATCCAGCGGTATCAAAGTGAAATCACAAGAGCATGCAAGTTTTGCGAAGGCCCGAAGCCTAGAGTAGATCTCAACCACCCATTGTAGAGTGCACGTGGACCGTTGATCAGAGTTCTCCGCGTGTTTAGAGTTTGTAACTATGGAAGGAAGTATGGTTCAAGGCAAGGAAATCTCCAAACGCCGAAGTTACGAAGTGACGTGAACCGTCGATTTGGGAATTCTTCGGGACCTTCCCCTACCTTTAGATCTAGGTCATGGTCAGTTCGACGTTGACCACTTCGGGAGTAAGGAGGAAGTCACACCATAGACCCATGAATTACGAAGTTACGAAGTATTAGAGGCTATAGATCAAGGGGTTACGTGGACACCGTGACCGTAAGATCGAAGGACTTGGAAGGCGATTAGTCCGGGGTGACGTGGTATGCTGACATCACCTAGGGTGATGTGGACCTAGTTTGAAGTGCCATGTGTCACATGGATTTGTACGTTTTGTAGAACCTATATGCCCATTAACACGTGACATGTGTCACCCACTGAAGGGGACATGTGTCATCTCCGCCTTGGCACGTATCACACTTGGTGCTCACCGCTTGGTCCATTTGGTGGGAGGAGCATGTTGGACCCACCTATGTTTTCCTTTGCATCTAATACAACACCACGTGCGAGAATGGACCCTCATTGATTTCGAGACTCTGGGAGACTTGAGATGTTCGAAAGTATGCTCCAAAAGGGCCGAAGGCCGGAGCTATGTGGAAGCATTTCGAAAGTCCGAGAATTCAGGACTCCGGAGGACATGCACACATAAGAGAAAATGGATGTTCAACATCGAAGCACCGAGCCAAACTCCCCTACAACTTATGTGTCAAATGAAGATCAAATCTTGCTGTTGGATTGGACGGTGGATGGACTTCCACCGTTGATGTAGGAGCTTGAGGATGGTACGAATGAGATGGATCCACGTGGTCCTCAACCAATGAACGTCGGAAGAACTTCAAGAAGCCATAAATTGCAACCCAGATCTCGGATTTGAGCCTGGTAGCAGTCGTTAGAACGCTACAGGTGAGTAGAAGAGGGTGAATATCTCAGACAGAGGATTCAATATGTTTAAGGAAAGCGGAATTTTGATGCCCCATTTCCTAAAAAGGTATTTAAGGGGTTGGGTGTGTTACAATATTCATGGATGTGATAGGATGGCTCGTGATGAGACCTCCTATCCGTCAACTAACCTTTTAATCATTCTTTATTATATTGTGGGTCCCCTTTACTCAAAGATAAGCGTTTCACAACTTTCTTGGGTGAAGCATCAGGAATGTTTATACAAGGCTTTTATCTTTTACCCAACATCAATCCCTTTGGGCCTTCATCCCCTTCTTCCCATAGAATGAGGGACAATCCCTTCTTGAGTTAATACACCCTAAAATACCAAGAGATAAGGAAATAGAGGGGAATAATGATGGAAAGTGGTAAGTATGGTCGGGAACGATACAATGGATCTTTAAGGGAGTTCCTAGTAGAAAACCTATCCCCAAGGAAAACCACTTACTAGGGCACAATGTCAACCACCAAGGTGAAGCAGGGAAAAAGGAATAATATCCAAGCATATATCATGAAATCTAGAGCAATATACGATACAACATACTCAATTGGCTTAAATATTGAAATGATGCTCACCATAATACTGGCTTGTACCTCATGGAGCAAGGCCCACTGCCTTCCGGAAGCCAGCTGATGTGGTGGATGTAGAAATTTCAATACAAATTATGTATTGCCTGGATTCTCTTGATATAATAATTATATGCCACTGTTAAATACAAAATCGCTTCTACAAATATTCTTGCAGAATTTAAAACATGATCGCCAATTGCAATATCAAGAAGAAAGATCAATCACACATAACACATATGTTTTACCGGGAAAGCATAAAGCTAAAAACCCCACTATCATATATTATGTTTATATCATGGATCATGAAACAATCTCATACAAATCTCTAATCCAAGAGCTCTCAATACAATAACAATTGTCTCACGCTGTCATACAAAAATTGACAAATTCATGTGCCAATTTACTGCTCCCAGACAACCCGCCTCCTCTACGCAATATTTGCTAATGGAAAACCTGCAAATGAATTTGAATTCCTCTTGCCTACGCTGTGCATTCCTCATGGGCACATCCACTGTGTGTGTGATTGCATGAGTGCACTTCACTCAAATCACAACTGATAGCCAAACTGTCCCTTTCACGTGTTATCTCAATTGGGTCTCCACTAGATCTGACATGCATGTACTTAACAGTGGTAAATCTTCAGTTGCATGTGAGATCACTGATTGTGAATTAATTAATAATTAATTCACTGATCTCTCACTAGTGTAAGTTCAGTTACAACTAGTACAACAGAGCTTAACTCACTTAACTGAGTTAAAGTACTTCACAACTCACATAACTACACATCCAACTCTGTTACAACTTCGAATCACTCAATTACAACTAATTCGACTTGGATGTCCCACAAGTCAACCTTTGAACTCGAATTTCCTATAGCTAACTGATTTGCCATTTTAGTTAACTATTTTCAAGTAATTATGAGATAATAGATTAATATTTATTGTCCAATTTATTTAAGGGAAAAATAAATTAGACACGCATTTCTTGTTAACTTTTCAACAGTTGATGCCATATGGAAATCTGTGACCATCTTTGGTGGTGAGAGGGGTTTCCAATTGTGAAAAAGGGTACTATTGGTCATGTAGTCTCTCGATACTCCATATTTGCAACCTGAGGGCCTCGAAACATAATCTCCTAAATTATCCACAAAATGGGGATACCATCTGGCTCCTACTTGGGGACATGTGCTCGTCGTAGAGTGAACGAGAACCACAACATCTCCTAGTATACCCATGCCTACAAGGAAACATCAAACTGTTAAGTGCAAGATGACCTACTAATCCTTGTTCTCATGTGATCATAATCAAAACCAACTAAGCTAGAAAAATAAAATTTTGTCAAAATTTCTAACTAAGTATACATAGATGATGATGAAATCAATAATTCAAGTACAACAAAATGAATATGAAAATGTAAATAAACTAATATGATAAAACCAAAATGAAATATGCAAGCAATCAAGATGACTTACCTACTTACCTGGGGTCCTAGGACCCTAAAGTTCAAGTCCCGAAGGTGTTAGGTTAAATCGTACAACCAGTGAAACCACCTAATCATCTGATGAAGACATCCCCCCCTATGATTAATCATGTGAAACAACAAAGATAAGTCCAACACATAGTAATCATGAGCATAAATAGACATATAATCAATCATGAAATAAAACTCATGGAGATGGGTGGGAGGGAGGAAATCCTGCTGGAAAGAGAAACCACAATCTTGATTGTCTTGGAACTCTTGCCTGCAATCATAACGACAAGCCTGATCTATCCATCTATGGAGTGGACTATCTTATGTAGATGATGGCTCATCTTCATCCTCATCAACACAATCATTGCTCCCTGAATACTGAGAAGATGTGAGATGACTCAAGAAGACCCCATGTTTCACCCGAGGGGAAGAAATGAAATACAGGATGGGCTCAGGTCTAGAAGAAGAAAAAAAATTCTTCTTTGTCTGCGAATCCTCGTGAGAATCCCGAAGATGAAAAAAAATTCACTTCATAGAGTGAACCACTGACTGCCTTGGGTTGGTCACGACCTAGTATCTATCAAAATCCGAGCACAGAGGCTGAAATTCCTCATAGAACAAATCTACATCCTCAAAAGGGTGTGCATCAAGGGATGGATGAAAATCACTCTGATTATGATGTGATAAGTTATCCTTGAAGGGGCTGAAAAAATCTATAACCATATCATCATCAAGCTGTCAAATATATGGACCATTCAGTTGTGAAAATAAATCCTCTTAAAATGTGCTTGTGTCCTCTATCTGAGAGTGCCCTTCAATGTGGTAGATGGGATTTCCATGAAATATGTAAGAACTCATGTCCCATATACGTCTCCCAATACATATGTAGTCATCAATGTGGTCGTCAACTATATCTAGGGGTTGTTTCGTGATTTCGTCTGCATAATAAAAGATGATTACTTCTTCACAAAACTGGACAACTTCATCCTCCTCCAAAGGGACAGTAGATAATAATGTCTCGTTCATGCCTTCGACAAGAGAAACTTTGTCAAGATCCTTTTGGCAGTTTTCTTCATTTCCATAGTCATGGAACAAAGCATCATCAAAGTTTTCAAAAGGATTATAACTCATCAGGTTCTCTTCTTGATGTACAGGAGGAGTATAGGTCTGAATGTCCTCATCAAGTGGAAGAGAAAATACTTCATCTTCATCATACATTTCATCTGGATATTCTCCATTAGGATCTTCTTCAAGATTTTCTTCATCTACTGTCTCATCATCGATAAGAAAACCTTATATGCAAAGAGTGTGTTTGAGCCCTTGGAAAGCATCTTGCAAACTTTGAGTAGCTAGCTGATAATGCCTAAGAAATTCTTCAATGAGATTTGTAGAAGAAGGGATAATATTTGGATCACATGAGTGTGCAAACCAATCTTTTTGACTTGATTCCAGTGAAGACACAAAAAATTTCATCAACACATCTTCATGTAGCACATTTAAGCTTGAAGCATACTTCATATAATTCACGACATGGGTGACTGCTAGAGCTGGATCACCGTCAAATTTGGGGCAACTTGCCCTCCACTCCGGGGAGCAATGATTTGGATATCCAAGAATATCCAGAACATCAAAGGAGGGATAAACCTTATGGAATTCCCATGGTAAGTCTCGTGAGGCCATGGTTCCATTACTTAGGGTAATACCTCAATGGAGTCACCAGATGAGCTCAAGGATCACCAAAGGATGGAAAAGGATAAGGGAAACATGGGTTCTAGGAAGGTGGATTCGCCAGATGAGCTTAAAGATGATCTCATCAAGTAAAAGGGAAAGGGAACATCCCTTAGGTGGAGTCACCAGACAAGCTAAGGGAAGTCTTTGGGATAACTTACCAAAGTGTCGTTAGGGTACGAAGAAGATTCAAAATCTTCCCCAACAACGATGAAAAATGTTATAGCGCAAGTTTTAGGTTGGGAAAATCTTGACCTGACCACAAAGCAAGTGCTACAACTTGGGAATATTACACCCAATATCACCTCGATGTAGGTCCCACACTTCAAGGGTGACTAGGTCACTCTAGGGAGACGATCTCGGTGACCGTAGGGGGAATGAGATGGAGATGTATAGAGATGGAAGTGGAGCCCCTAGAGTTCAATTCTAAGTGGAGTGAAATGTGTGGAATGAATTCTTGGGAAGGCCCAATGGTTTCCAAGTATGTTGAGTGACCTGCAAATGGTGAAATACTTGCCCGATACACAAGAAAAACCACTTTTCAATGATGTATGTTAGTTGGATCAACAAGTTAAGATTTATGTCCCTAAATTTCAACAAAATAGAACAATATATATCAACAATAATATGGTACTATAAGATTCTCAATAAATGCTAGAGATCAAGTAGAAAATGCAAGAGAAAGACTAGTAAATGACTAACTAAACTCAAGACAAAAAACCAATATTCTAGCATAGAAAGATAAGGCAGTTGTAAACACTTGTCTGCAACAAATTATATCATCCTTGATGCTTGTAACATTCTAGGTATTACAACAAGAAAATCAGCCACTGAAAATCCCTCAAACGTTTCCAAAAAGTGTGTTAGACCAAGAAAAATAAGTGTGCAAACTTTGAGCAAAATCCAATGATTGATAAGAGAGTTATTCAAGATAATGAGTTAAGGTTTTTTCATCCCTAATGGATGAAGATGTAATTTTATAACAACATAAATAAGTAGCCCCTTGATGGGGACGACCTAGTGGTTGTGAGGTGCCCAAGGCACAACAAATACAATCCACTTTGCAAGAAGTAAAAATGACCAAGACTTACGTTTCCCAATGCAATAATAAATGACTAGTACTCTTAATTATTGGGTTAATGGGGTCATGCAAAGAAAGATCTAGACAAGCTACCTCTTTGGGGGTGTAAACCCTCTTAATTCCTAAGGAAAGTTTCTCTAGCTAGGGTTTAAGCTAAGATGGTGTATGCCCTTATACTTCTCTTAGCAAACCCTTGTTTAACCAATAACATGAAGCATAAAATGATGAAGACTATGGTGGGGGGTGTATGCCCTTATACTTCCCACCTATGTGCTAGCACAATATCCTTGACTTGAAACAAATGATAGCATGAAAGTAAAAACCATACCAATTCAAGAAAAAATGCTAAGATAATCCACCACAATAGCAAGAGATAAGCCTTCCAAGGCTAGCGCATCACTTCCATCAACCATAACATCAAGAGATAACCATAAACAAGAGCCAAGAGAGATAAATTTTCCAAAGGTAGTGAAAATTTAGACCAATACTTCTCACAAGAGGGAGAGTTATGTTCAAATGAGATCTTATGATCTCTTATTTATACAAAATGTCACTAAGGTGACTTGTCCATAAATTAAAGGGTAAACCACAAGACCAGGGGTCAACAAACCTAATCTTCCCCCCTTTAATAGAGTAATATTAAACAATTCATTTAAAGTTTCACTTTTGCACAAACAAACCCTAATTTTACATGGATGTCTCCCCTTTAGGGGACGTTTTTCTACTTAGAAGAAGTCGTTGGTGTTGGAGAAGCATAGGTAGGCATACAAAGGCCGCATGTCAAGCATCTATACAATATCCTCACGGTGAAAATCTTCTTCTCCTCAAAACGTCCATGTGTCAATGAGTGGCACCTCACCACCAAGCCCTAACCCCCCTAGGTGACGTCATGCCTCTAGGAGTGACATTTTTCCTCTCCTAGGCAAAAAAATTGGCATCGTCCAAGTCATCTTCAAGGCCTTCCAAGTTTTATCTTTCTCATCTAGTATGCGGGCCCTTGGCATCCAACCTGTGGGGTTGTAGCCCCATGGAAGTCGAAGCTAGGCTTGTTCTCCCAAAATTGTCCACCAAATAGGTCATGCAAAGACAAATGAGCATGCCCTCCAAGGATATCAAGTCATAACATCATGATAAGTGAATCCAATCAATAAATGAGCCACCTAAGCATGTGCATCAAATATCTCTATATCAAACAATTAAATGCTCAAAGACACTATGTGACTTGTCAAGCTTGAATATGGGAGGGTTGATGAGGTATCATATTGGGTAGATATTTCCCTAGGTAAAGGAGAGTTTCCAAGACATCCCTCTCTAATCCATGTAAAGTGGATGAAGTGGTTGGGGTCAAGACTCAATGCGCATAGGGCTCATGACATACAAGGGGTCGTAGTGTCTCATTCATGGGTGTCTTTGTAGAGGGTGTGTGGTACCTTCGTTCGCAATGCACTTTTTCCAAGCCCATTAATTTCCATTCTTTTATTCTTTCATAATTTTAAGGAAAGGCTGAAGGTCTTTGCCCTGGTGTGGTGACGAGACAATGACAATGTCACCCTCAAACACCTAGTGGAAATGAGAAGGTTGGCTCGTGATGAGACCCCTCTCAACTATGCAACTAAGAGCCATTACCCTTGTTTGGTGACCAGATGATGGCAATGTCATACCACTAGATATTCATGGACGTGATAGGTTGGCTTGTGATGAGAACTTCTATCCCTCAACTAACCTTTTAAGTATTCTTTATTATATTGTGGGTCCCCTTTACTCAAAGATAAGTGTTTCACTGCTTTCTTAGGTGATCCCTGGGCGAAGCATCTAGAAGTTTTATACAAGGATTTTATCTTTTACCCAACATCAATCCCTTTGGGCCTTCATCCCCTTCTTCCCATAGAATGAGGGACAACCCCTTCTTGGGTCTATACACCCTAAAATCCAAAGAGATAAGGAAATGGAGGGGAATAATGATGGAAAGTGGTAAGTATGGTTAGGAAAAATACGATGGCTCTTTAAGGGAGTTCCTAGTAGAAAATCCATCCCCAAGGAAAACCACTTACTAGGGCACAATGTCAACCACCAAGGTGATGCAGGGAAAAAGGAATAATATCCAAGCACATACCATGTAATCTACAGCAATATAAGATACGACATACTCAACTAGATTAAATATTGAAATGATGCTCACCATAATACCGACTTGTACCTCATGGAATAAGGCCCATTGCCTTCCGGAAGCCAGCTGATGTGGTGGATGCCATTTGGAAATTTGTGACCATCTGTGGTGGTGAGAGGGGTTTCCAACTGTGCAAAAGGGTATTGCTAGTCATGTAGTCTCTCGACACTCCATATCTACAACCCGAGGGCCTCGAGACATAATCTCCTTAGTTATCCACAAAATGGGGATAACAGTACACAACTATTGTCCAGTGACACACAGTCACCACTAGTGGTACACAACCACTGTAGTAGCACACAACTACTGTCTAGTGACACACAGTCACCACCCGTGGTACAAAACCAACTTAGTAGCACAGAACTATTGTCCAATGAAACACAATCACTGCCAATGGTACGCAACCATCGTAGTAGCACAAAACTACTATACAGTGACACACATTCACAACCATTGTCTCCAAGACTACGCTGTGATGTTTCTCCTCTCCCAATAGTATTATTCACACCTCACCACCTCGCATGGAATAGGAAATATTAGTATCTAGCAGTGCATTACCCCCTCAGTCACCTCACATGACTGATCTAGGGAACCCTTGTCCAGAGGGGTTAGCCAACTAGAGGAGAAACAACACACCTTCCTCTCAACGAGTGTGGGCATTCTGCATCACACCAAGCTTGTCTCTGAAGTACTCATAATTCACTCTAGACATAGGCTTAGTGAGAATGTCTGCTATTTGCTCATCCATAGATATGTACTAAATCTCCACAAATCCTCTATGCACCATGTCTCGAATGTAATGATATTTGATCTCTATGTGCTTAGACTTGTCATGAAAGACAAGATTCTATGAAAGCTTCACACAAATTTGATTGTGACAATGTATCAAAGTTGACTCCAAGTCTAGATCAAATATCCCTGCAAGCATCTTCCGAAGTCACACTGCTTCATGGATTGAAACATTAGTTGCGATATACTCTGCCTTTGCTATACTGAGTGAGATTGACGTCTACTTCCTACTTAACCATGAGATCATACTTGATCCCAAAATGAAGCAACATCTAGATGTGATTTTCCGATCCACTACACTCCCTGCCCAGTCAGAGTCTGTATAACCTTGCAACTTCACATCTCCATATGAGACATATCTCAATCCGTATCCAATTGTACCATGTAAGTACCTCAACACATGTTTTGAATCTATCCAATGTACATGTCTAGGCTCAACCATGTGCTAACTCAAAGTGTTTCGACCTGGTGTTAACTAGGTACATCAAGGATCCGATCAATTGTATGTACATCGTGGGATCCACCAAATCTGAAGATGAATCACTCAAGAGCTTAAGATTCGTCACCATCGGTGTGGCCATGGACTTGCATTCCATTATCCTGAATCTCTGCAGGATCTCAATTGTATATTTTCCTTGGCTATGGAAAATCTCAGCTGGTCTCTGCCACACCTCCAATTCCATCAAATATAGATCCTTCATTTCAAACACTAAAGTGAGTTCTCTCTTGCACCCATCTGTGAGCTTCTCATCCCCTGTAAGAAATAGGTCATCCACATATAGGATCAATGGGAAACCATTCCCAAGCTCATCAAATAACTGTATGATTTGGCATATCATGCCCTGGGTGCCTGCTTAAGCTCGTACAAAGATTCCTTCAATATGCAGACATGAGACTCCTTCTCATGTATCTTTGTGGTTGCTCTATGTACACTTCTTCTGCACTACTGGAACAAGTGTCTTTTCATAATCTTCTCCCTCTTTTTGGTAGAATCCTCTAGCCACAAGTATTTCTTTGTACTTCTCTATGATGCCATCTGCAACATGCTTGATCTTGTAGATCAACTTGGAAGTCACCACTGACTTGCCTTCAGGTCTCATAACCAAGAAAAAAAATCCATATCCTAGTCGTTCTGACTGGCTTCCTTCTTTGTCACTATAGAAAAGTCTACTGAAACAAGGGAATCCTCCCAGGAGATCTCACATCTGCTAGAAGTCTCTGAAGATACCATCTAGCTTCCTCAACTCATGGCATATATCTGTCAGTCCTGGAAGATGTCTCTCTCTTCTATTTGAATTTGAGGAGGAATACTTTCTGAATGAAAGTCTCTAAGCCACTAAATCTCTCTAAGATCAGGGTCACTCTGAGTCTGCATGCTCCCTCTGAAGCTTGAATCCCTCTGAGTCTATATAATATTTAGAGCCATCTGATCCTTCTGCACATACTGACCTCCTCTAAAGTCTGATCTCCTATGAATTTTCCCGGGGAGGCTGCTCCTCCCTATTGGATCCTGATGGCTGAATCCCTCTGAACTCTAGCTCCTTTTGAGATGGTACTTGGTGGGGCCTCCCTCCTTACCATTGGTGGAGCCATCTCCTCCTCCTCATGATATGGCTCATCAATTCCATATATCTATATCCCCTTTGCATCCTGCAAAGTATCACGGGACCATGTTGGTCTCTTCCTGGTCACTGCAATGATTCTAGGTAGGCCCTTCTGGCTCTACTAACTCTTCCTAATGATCTGAAGAGTGATCAACTGAACTAAATGGATTTGTATGGTCATATTCAGAGTCTTCTGCTCCTTACAATCAATCTCCATATGAAATACTTTGTATCCTACAAAAGTACCCTTCTTGTCGGAAGGTTTTATCTTCATCATCTTCTTCTTCGGTACATGGATGTATATGGTCATGTATACAACTTGTTATATGGATATTATGCTCCATGTCTCAAAATAAAGACCATCTAATATGTTTCCTCCTGCAACCATCACTATATTTCCCTCTCAGAGTTATCACTTGTGACCTGCTTGGAACAAGATAAACAACACGAGAAAACAACATACAAGAATAATACTCTTATAATAATAATAAAACAAGAACGGGAACAATCGTCACAATAGCTCCTTCTCAGAGATATCACCTGGGACATGCTTGGAACAAGAGACAAAACAAAAAATAAAATAATAAGAAATAAGAACAACACTCTTCCAGTGTTGTGACCAATCATTCCTCCATGGTAACCTGCCTGGAACAAGAAACAAAAACAACAACATCTCCATGGAATTTACAAGATAACCTGCCTGGGACAAAGTCAACAACCAAGAACATCTCCTAGGGGAGATAAATTTATCTTGTAAATAAGTGCATCATTAATACTGAACAATGAGCATGATCATCATGCCAATAATATTCAAGTGTTACAAAACATTTGATAGCAATAGTAGTAATACAACTCTAAAGAATGCTATTCTAGTTAAAACACTTGTAGCAATATAAGATATCAAACCTGATATGAAAACATGGTGTCTAATTGCTGCTGTCCCATTTGAGTTGTCATATACTATAGGAGACATCATCACTGTTGTCTCCAACTCTTGGGATTCCTCTGAGTGCATCGGATCTAAGATCCCTTTGTATCTACTGTCATTGCTTGAATAAATGTTCTTTTGTCAATTGTACATTTCTTTCAAACAATCTTGTCTTATATTTAAGTGCACCATTCAACTTTTCTTCTAATATGAGGCATTATACTGAGAAGAAGAAGTTATAAATCTGAATTAGAAGGTTCAATGTCCAGGAAAATGTCAACAAGCCTAAAACCCTAAAAATTCAATTTTGACGGAAAGTTAATCTAAGAAGTGCAATAGGTGCGCTAGAGTAGGGAAATTTGATCAGTGGTGGATTTTTTCCCAATCGAATTTATAATGAGTGCTCAATGAGCTTGACAAATAAAATTGTGTAGCGATAAATTGCACGTGCAATGACAAATCTCATGTGCAACGGTAAATCTCATGATCTTCCTTCTAGCGATTAGACTGTTCTGAAGGAAAATTGCTCTGATTCGATGTTAGATTTTCATTAGTTTCGTTAACATTATATTTACCATATAATTTTTATCCTCTTTTAACATTCAATAATCATATACTGAAATATATAAGCAACAGATAAACAAGCACAAGAAGACACAAATATTTATCCTGGTAAAACCCCAAACTCGGGGAAAAACCCAACCAACTTTTCTTAGAGATAATATTCCAATACAACCATGAACATGCTCTAATCACAAGAGAAAACCAACAATGAATAACCAAATACTTGTTAATGTTTTATGTTGATATTATAGTTCTTTGCATTTCATAAAGATAAGAGCATAATAACCACAAGATCACTGAGAAATACACATCCACAATAGACACAGCATTTATCCTGGGAAACCCTCTAGGGGAAGAAAACCCAGCAAAAACTTCCTTATCATAAATAGCTT
>JASDQU010815843.1:74709-88955 GCA_032191745.1 Picea mariana
AACGGATCTAACATAGCCAAACCGATGACCAAATACCAATATAGGGAAGAGGAAGGTGGAAAGGGACCCTATTTAAGCACTAGACATCCCTAAGAGATCACATATCTAAGATAATTAAGGTAAAGAGGACTCAAGGAAGATGATCCTACATAAGAGGGTGATAGAGAAGTACTGATGTCATCACCAAGTGGGTCACACATGGATATTGCACAAAAGTAAGTCACAACACAACACCTCTGATGGGTAGGTGTATGCGAGTACTAAAGTGCAAAATTTATATGCTACAATCACAAGCAACAATGTTGCATTGTGTATATATTATCTCATGATCTCATGACCCACAATTTTGCACTGCTTATATTTATCTTATGATTCATATTTGCAACCCTTATTAATTTTACTTGCAATGCTACATTGCAATTATATTATAAATTCACATTCACAATGTTGTATTGTTGGATATATTATAAGTTATCATTTGAATTTGAATGAATTTTGTTTAAGAGAATGCAATCATATTACTTCTGTAACTTTTTATAAAACAATTTTTTATTGTTGGAAATGCACCATCTTGGTTTTTATAAGTCATTGTTGCAAAATGTTTAATGTTGCAAAGGTTGGCACTTACACAAGGTCCTGTAAGTTGTTTCTTTATAGCATTTGCAAATAGGATGTGTGTTTCTTTGTAGCATTTGCAAATAAGATGTGTGGATATGCAAATGAATATCCAAAAGGAATATTAGAGGGAGCAAGAGAGGAAGTGTAGTGTTAAAAAAAAACCTGTTGTAAATGTCATATTTTTGTTGTCCATGTGCTTGTCTAGCTCTTCTTTTTATTGTTTATCAATGTCTCAATTCACTACATGGTATTTGTGTGTATGTGTTGATATGTACTATTGTGGTAGTAATGTTTAATATTTTTAAACACTTAATAATTTTTATGTAATGCTATTCTTATTCTTTTAATTAACATCTACTAGTAATTCATTTGAAAAGGTCACATTTAAGAGTTTTCAATTTTAAGACTTTGTTAGATATTATCTTTTCAATAACACTATGTTTCAAAATTCATATTAATAATATTCTTATTCTTTTAATTAACATCATAATTCATTTGAAAAGTTCACATTTAAAAATTTTCAATTTTAAGACTTTGTTAGATATTATCTTTTCAATGACACTATGTGTCAAAATTCATATTAATAATAACCATATTTATCTCAATGTGAGAAACATTGAGAAACTAAGAATGCCAAGATAACGAGTCATGCGATTACATACATTTAAAGGGAGAAGTTGGTATAAGAGCCTTATTATGCATTCTAAGCGTAGAAGTCCACCATCGAAAAAACATGAATAAACGAATAGACTTATATCTAGATATTCTAGAAGACCATTGATGTTGACACCCAACGACAATTTTACATTTTTCCAAATTAGGATGGATAAGTAGAGATTTATTTGGATAATGACATTGTGAATTTACTACATGGTATGTCATCTCTTCTTGTTTGGGATATGAAAAGGGTCATGCATATTTTAAGGATTTTGTAATTTATATGATAAAAATTATTTTTTAAGATGGTGAGGGTACCCGAAATAATGATTGGTTGAATTTTGTCATTTTCACTGTTATAACATTTTGAGAATTTTGCTTTCATATATTAAAGTAGTGAAATAATTCAACATTACGAATAGTGAGGGCTTAAGGCCAATTTGTTAGAAAAAATATTTTATAATTGATTTATCTATTTATTTTGTCTTTAAAAAAATGTTCTTTTATCATTAATACATATAGTTAAAGAAGTCATAATTTTTTTTAATGAAAAATATATTATTTTATTGTTGATATGCAAATGAGTAGTTTGTTAAAAATAATATTTTATCATTAATTTATTCACTCATTTTGTTTTTAAAAAATTATTCTTTTATCATTGACACACATAGTTAAATAAACAAATCACTAATATGAGGGTGGAAGGGGGATCATTAATAGATAAAATGTATTATAATATGAGAGTGGAGGGCATTAATAGATAAAATGTATTATTATAATACATTTGATCTATTAATGCCCCCCTCCCTCATATGAGGATGGGAGGGGGGTGGGAATTAATAGATAAAATGTATTATGGAAAGGGGGGCATAATTAATAGATACAATGTATTATGGGAGAGAGGGGGGAGGAATTAATAGATAAAATGTATTATTATAATACATTTTATCTATTAATGCCCCCCCTCCCTCATATGACGGTGGGAGGAGAGGGGATTAATAGATAAAATGTATTATGAGAGGGGCATTAATAAACTACTTTTTTAAATTGGTTTACTTGTCTCAATAATCAATTAAATTTTATAAATACCTATTTCAAAACATTAAAATGATAGTCACATATTATTATATCCTAAACCTTAAAAGTTGCCAACTAACTAAAAACTTGGCTTTGCCAATTGATTTTATTCTTTATAACTTCCACCTTGAACTTTACAATCCCTTCAAGTTCTAAAGAAACAAGAACAAAAGTATTGGCTTGCCCACATATTCCACCTTACCTTCAATGTGTGCTATTAGCATGTGCTATATAAGAACTAATATGACAATTAAAAGTTAACATCAATATAATTAATGAAGAATAAAATAATAATATCAATTCAATATCATGTTCTATTAATATTTCATTATTATTATTCAATATTGGTTTTTCCATTGAAATTTTTGCACATTGTGGTTCACATAGAAAATATAATTCATCCTACTCTCTAGCTCGTAAATGAGAATGAGAGTGTTGGTTCATTGCTAACACCAAACTAATATCCACAAACAACAACTTGCTTACATGTACATATCCTACCTCCCTCCAAAACTTGTGACCTCTGAGGAGAAAAAACATGTTCTTAACTATTAAGCCCAAATCTCGAGTTGCTCCTTGCCACCCAATATATAGAATGTTGTCGATCCCTTCCATAAATACTAGAACACTTTATCTCTCAATTCATCTATATTTATTCAATGGCAAGTCAAAAATATCCGAACAACACTAGTTTTTATCTTTTCATATTTTAAAAATGATACAAGAATGATATGATAAAAAATATACATATTCATTGGAGTTCAAATAAATTACCCTTAACCATAGTTAAAATCACATAAAAAAAAAAAATTACAAATTTGATGCCTTGATCATCCATAACATTGAACATAACAAGTTCAGAATACTCTACATACCACAATAGTCTACAACCACAATTGTTTGCATGGTGCTATCCCACGGTGCATGAGTTTCAACAAACCAAATTGTTTATAGTATCTCATGCAACCAATTACACACTATATGCAATTTAACAATACGTTTGACATTTGACAACATAATGAATAATAATTCATGATGAATGTATTATCCCCTTCCTCACAATTGTTCTTGGAGTTTTTAGCATCAAAATAAGTGTTTCACACAACAACCAATTGCTAATTTTTGAATGTATTTCTTAATTAGTATATTGTTCAAACTCATTATAATTGAAAGTTCACTCATTATAATTGAAAATTCACTAGATTCATCTCAAATCACAATCATAAATAAAATCTCTATGATATGTGCAAGGTGCTAATTTTTGAATGCATTTCTTAGTTAGTATATTGTTCAAACTCATTATAATTAAAAGTTCACTAGATTCATCTCAAATCACAATCATAAATAAAATCTCTATCATATGTGTAAGGTTTATGATCCAAAACTAACCATACTAACCATAACTTTTATAACAAGAACTTTAAAACAATCTTAATTTTTTTTTTCATTCACTTTGTTAACCAACCATTTATGTGTTATTTTAAATGGAATTTTATCAAATTTGATAAAATACTAGGAAAACGAGTTTCATTTTTTCCCATATAAAATGTTATAAACACAAAATTAACCTCTACATTAGTAAAAAAAAACCTTATTCTCTGCAAATATGGACTTGTGTTTGATTCACACCATTAATACTTATGGCACTTTGTTTGGAGCCCTTTATTCATTCACCTTGTCGACAAGCTACTCATTAGAAACCATTTTTCCAAGTCCTATCTTAAAGAGGAGAACACGCTCCATATTACACACTTTCATACTCAATTTGCTCCAATTTGTATATAAAACCTTTTTATTACACTTTCATACATAATTTTTACTATTTACAACAAAAATATAACTTATATAATGTCGTGTGTGGAAGGAATCAAGCTCTATATAGAATAGAGCTTATAATATTAAACAAGAAGGGATTTTTACTATTTACAACAAAAATATAACTTATATAATGTCGTGTGTGGAAGGAATCAAGCTCTATATAGAATAGAGCTTATAATATTAAACAAGAAGGGTTGCTGAGCAACAAGTCCTTGTCCAAAAGGTATGAATAATTTTTACTATTTACAACAAAAATATAACTTATATAATGTCGTGTGTGGAAGGAATCAAGCTCTATATAGAATAGAGCTTATACTATTAAACAAGAAGGGTTGCTGAGCAACAAGTCCCTATCCAAAAGGTATGAAGTGTGCCCAAAAGGTAGGAAAATGTGGAATGTCCATTAATTGATTCATATCACTGCATAACATGCAATGAAAAGCAGTTCTTTTATAGAATAGATCGTATGTTTAGTTAGTTTAATAATCAGATTCTTGCAAAGGCAATTAAATTGTCCTCCTATAACTAATGATAGATATCTGGCTAATATGGTAGTACTTTTACACTTGCATGTGGTTCTGGGCATGCATATTCTTATATCTATATAGGATTCAACTTAGACTATGTTCCAAATCTATTGATATAAAAGTATATGCTACAGACTAGAACTTGAAATTTTTTGTCAAATTTTGTCATTGTCAAACAACTTTATTGTCAAACAACTTTAACATCTTTGCAAAAATTAGATTATCTTTGCTGAAACACGTAAAGAAACATCGACTGCTACATATTTTTTCCACGGGGAAATTACTCATTTATATTCAAACAGTATATAATTTTTTTACAGAGTGGCATATAAAATGCTTTCATACCGGTGTCCTGTGTCCACAATGGGCAGCACGATTCCTGTCAATTGTAGAACGGTGACTCTGTCACTCATACAGTCAGAAAACGGGCAGATAACAGCCTTGATCTAATTCTGATTAATAGATACATCAAATGGAATGTTGTGTGCATCACTCGGCCTGTCAAAATGCAAGAGATCTGCCATTCTAAAGCGATACCATGAAATCTCTGAGTAGCCCGAGTGGACTGTAACCATTTCATAGACCCCTTTTGGCAGTGGATTTTCGGAGTCTGATTGAGCTGTATCCAAAACCGAGACCCTTTTCCAGTGGTTTTCCAGTGGTCTGGTGCCAACCTCGTCAGAGTTTTAGTTGGATAGGGGGCCCTCGTTACCATCCTCCCATCGGGCAAAAGTTATTAGACCAGGAGGCCGGATTAATGCCAGTTTTGATAGCTGGTCCTCAAGGTTATTTTCTTCCCTGTAGATGTGAGTGACAGTAAGACTCTTGAAGTGTCCTTTTGCTTTAGTAGTTCGCTCTTTCCAACCCTCCAGTGTTGCAGATCGGAGCTCGACCTTGTCATTAATCCAGTCGATAATGACTTTGGAATCTCCCAGAAATAGTAGATCTTCAATATTCAGCCTTCGTGCCAAGAGGAGGGAAGCCCAAGCCCCCAGCAGTAGTTCAGCTTTGGTGTTAGTTCCCGTCCATCTGTAAGAGGTATGAGCGCTGATATAAAAGTGGCCTCCTACCCCACATAGTTTTCCGTCTAATTGAGCAGCTCCATCAAACCAAGCGATGGCTTTGTCACCATGCTAAATTGTGAATACGAATAATTGACAAAGAGACGGTGCTTTATTACAAACTCCACCGACACGCGCTACAAAGACAAATATATAAACGTTAAGGAGTTTCCTTATCTTAACCATTGTTGGCAACTTATTCTCCGTTAATGTTTTATAATGTAATAGAAAATAAAAATAGTTAATGTTAATCTTATGATTTCTGTAAAATACAAACTATTGAAGAATGAAAAGAATTGCCAACAATAAAGTATTAATCAACCTCGACGCAAGTGCCATACTGTGTGCTAGTGCTCCCATCTATGACTATCATAGCTTCCTGGGATCGACAACCGGAAACACCTGACTCGACGAGATCGAGTGAATCAACACCTGCCTCCTTTCATTGAGTGCATAAAAACGTGTCATTGAGTAGCAGAATGGAGTACTGGCATAACCTCCTGGGATTGAAACCTGGCAATTGGTTCTTCTATGCTAAAGTAGGTAAACACACTAAAAAGGCAATGTTCATTAAAGATAAAATACATCTTAGTGCCCCAAAAGGAAATTCCTATGGAGCAAGGTAGCAAAGAATTAACTTTTAGAACAGAGCTACACCACGACACCGTTGCATGGGCAGTGTTTTTATTTCTTTTGCATACATGCATGATAATAAAGTGTTTGTTATCACTTCAGTCTAACAAACCGAAGGTCTCCAGTTCAAGTTTGGGCCAAGATCTTTTCGTTTCCGCCGTTCTACTTTTGAGATGATATTTACAGTGCTGAACTGATCTTTTAGTTTTGTAGACTCGGTATCTGATCCAAGTAGCCCACTCATCCTGAGTATAGCATTGCATAACATTCCATTCGATTAGAGTAGCGCCTAGCCATTGAATCCATCCCGCCTTTCACAGGTAAACGTCCTTAAAATGTGCAAAGCCGCTTGTCCTTGCTCTCAGAAGAGCAAGCGATGAATCCCTTCCTCATGCAAAGGCATGTTTAAGTAAGAAAAAATATATTTCGGTGCCCCAATGATTGGATTGTGCCTTGGACCTGGAAAAAATGAAGAAATATGCCAGAACAAAAATGTCAAATGAGACCATATTTATAATTCAGCACCAAGCGAACTTATTGCCTGCCCAAAATGGTGTTGCTAGTGTTGTTGCTGAAGACAGTAGCCCTAAGTGGATCCAGTAGAATAAGGCCCTTTAAGGGGTATAGGTAACATGTATTATATATGAGATGAAGCAAAGTGGGTTGCTATATATCCTCTCTCTATAAGTCCGTATTTATTTTCATTCTCTCGGGAATGAGTGAAGGGGCACCTCTCTCGGGTAATGTTATAATGACATCAAGGTGTTGAACCTATAATGCTCATCTCCTCCTCATGCAAGAGCACAACAGGGAGAAGCTATAGTTCATGGCAGTGAGAAGTAATGCAACTTAGGAGCCTTACGACGTGAAGGATCTGAAAAATATAGAGGAATAGAGGCTGCAATCATCCCGAGTCTAAGCTCGTCACAAATACAGGTATAATAGCTCCATTGATTTAACTTTATATTGTTGTGATACAAGCTTCATGTTAATACTAAGTTGAAATGTTTCCACGCCAAACCCCAAGGTCACATGGCGGGCTACAGATTCCACCGACCCCTTCAGATTTATTGTTGTTATCGTTGTTGAACCCCATCCGACTTAAACAGATTCATCACGACAATGAACACCATCAACTCATGCCATTATTTATAGAGATCCATTAACAAAATGGACGACAAAAATGTTGGGAAAGCAAAGAAATTGCAATTTTAATAATAATAATAATAATAATTTTTATACTTAGTCGAGAGAAGCATGAAATATGTACCCTACTGTACCCGGGGTAAAGGTAGTGGCTTCAGTAGCCTGTCTAGCCGACCAGGAATTCACGCAGAAGGACAAGGAGGATGCAAGTGACCACGCCGAGGCATGATTGTTAGTCACAAGAATGTTTCTGACATTCAGAAGATCAAAATACAGAAGCGTCGAGAGCAAATTTGGGAGATTGCAAGCCCTCTGAGAATCAAAAGAAGTATGAAACCGCTGACTCTGGTCGATAGGCCAAAAGTCCTACCTGCGTTGAGGGAAAGTTGACCGTAGCAGAATGAAAGTCCCTCGACCGCAACAGAATGAAGGTGAGGCATCGACCGTGGAAGAATTTTTGCAGTCGGTAGAGGCAGACTGGATCTAAAGAATATAGATGAACAGAGCCTGCAATCGTCCAGAGTCTAAGCTCATCACAAATATAGGTATGCTAATATTATTTGTATTATTACATATGATTCATAAAATTGAAAGCACAAATAGATAGAGTTAATGTCTTTTACCAAAATAGCTCTATAATGATAAACGGTGAGCAGGATGAGGCGATGAGGGTTTGAGGATCTGGGCAGGTGGTGAGCACAAATTTCAGAGAGTAATTGTGATGCCACTGCGATGATGCATGTTACACACTTGGTGAAGTCCCTGCCACTGGGTGAAGTTGCTGCCACAAGAGTTTGTAACAACTATGGACTATATAATAAATATGGATGAAAAATTTAATGTTTGAAATTAATGCTAGCTTGAAGCCTAGCATTAATCAACCTTTCCAGGTATACTATAAACAAATGTCAAATATCATGTTTCTTAAGTTTAAATCCAAACAATCAAGCAAATTTCCTCTTGCTGCCTCGATATGAGGCCAAATAAAACTTAAACTTAAAAATTAAACGTGAACACAAAAATTATATGAGTTTTCAAAAAATTTGGTTAAAATGGTTAATTTACATAGATTTGTATGCAGAAATTAATAAAACAAGGAACCGATTACTAATAGTCCCTGCATCCCAAAGAGCAGGGACTAATAAGATACACAACACAAGACTATTCAATCCACATTCGAGTGGACCATGAAATGTTTCTTTCCATTTTCATCCTTTCTGTGCTCGAGGAAAAAATCAATAAGAAACAAGATTAGTTTAGATATTGCATGAAGATTAAAAGACTATATTATAATCAAATTAAAGTAGAAGGTGTAGAGTCCTTCTCTAATACTCTTAACTACACTTATTTAGCAAGGATATCGGTGCACCGGATATCAGGGTAAGGGGGATTAGCATCCGTCAGTCGGTAGTGCCATTGCAGTAGCTGTTCTGATAAGGAAGAATTTGGCTCTTGTGAGGAGGAAGAGTACTGGCGAGATGATGAAGAAGAAAAGTACAGTGATTTGAGCTGCTGCAGTTTTCCGATTGAAGAGATTCCTTGGACCTCTTAGGATCGATCTCCAGGGGGTCTCGTTTGGACAGTTATTATAAAATGGTATTTAAGGGCATGTCTGAAATTCGGGTCTCGTTTGGACAGTTATTATAAAATGGTATTTAAGGGCATGTCTGAAATTCGGTCGGGTGAATGGGGTCCCAGTTCTTCTGGCATAGGAGTCGCCATATAGAGTCTCGATGGGGATAACTTGATGCAAGTGTAGAAGAAATTGGATTTTTATGTTGATAGAACGGTGGCCGAGCATCTGGCCGTTATGGATGGGTTATTGGCAGCTTTGGAGCCGAGGGTTCCTCGGATTCGGGCCTTTACGGATTCAGATATCGTGTATGATCAGGTAAATTATTTGGGCCATTGTAAAATCAATGTAAGAATGCATTTGTGAAGAACCCATCTGTGGGAAATCTCTTGAAATTCTTTTTGTAAAAACTAGTTTGTAGAAATTTATAGGTAGCATTCCAATTTTTTGGAAATCCCTAATTGATCCAAGTCCAGATTCAACGATAGATATCAAAGGCGGGAACAAATCTGAACTTCTTCTATCCGCCCGCTGCTTTGCCTCCTGTTTGCTGGGAGATTGTCCCTCTGAGCTCAAGCTGCATTAACCCATTAAGATACGTCATGTAATATCTTCCAATAAGCCATCAATACGGTCACTCGGCGCAGGATCTGCAATGGGCTCTGGTTATAGAGTGATTGTGGCTGGAAGGAGTATTAATAGAAGCATATTTGTTAGTGAAGTAGTGAAAAGTGAGATGCAGTGATTGATGGGGGAATTAGATGCGTACATGGGAGGGAACGATGGAGGGAAAGGTACGATGAAAGGGGCATAAACATTTGAAGCTCCGCGTCCAATAATAGATCCCTCAGTTGCAGATCAAGATCCATAGATAGAAAAGGAAGAGATGTCGGAAAGGAAAGGGAAGCCCGTGCAGAGGCATTAGGATGAGAAAATGGGATAAATGGGTTTCTAGTGAGGGAGCCGAACAAGAAGTCTCTCATATGCTTCAATCCCTATCCCATTTTGGAGGCTGCTTCCAGGACCTATGACACCATCGTTTTCTACCTTGGAGTTCCCTCTGCGGCTTTCAATTTCCCCAAGGAAGCTTGCAGGGAGCAACAAAACAACTTTGGGCTTCTTCAACATGGGGAGCTCTCGCAATCGACTATTCAACAGAAAGCAACTGAGGTTGGTGCAGTCATGGACCATGCCCTGCATATAGGCCAGATTCCCACTCCGGTTAATGCTTTGAAGGAAATAAACTAAGAAAATGATGGAAAAAAATAATTCAAGGCTGTGAGATAGTGTATTTCTCACCACTTGCACTAATCTTGCATCTGTATCATAGGTAAGTCGTTTCTCGCTGGATTAGATTGTACTATTACATGTCCATTTACATGTTGAAACTCTTTTCCCCTTGCATTACTTTGTACTATTTCTTGCATGTTTTTTTCCCATGAAAACTCTATATTACTTGCATGTATGTTTTTTTCCCATGACACTAGGGTTGTCAAGCCGATGTTCCATGTCTAGCTTTTATTACTAAATTCTGGAGCAGGAATGCCATCTAGAGAAGGAACCTCATAAATAAATCTGCACCGGAGGAAGATCAATGTTGACTTCGCTTAAAAAAGGTATATCCTGTGACCCATTAGCCAAATCTTTATAAAATTGATACTCAGCCTCGTAATCATGAATTGTGAGTTCATGTTTATGATTTGTATGGTAATGGTGCTTAGCCTAAGCAGACTTGCCGAAACCGAAAAGACCCATATTTTTACAAATCCCCAATGTGAACATCACCGCTTGCATTCTAGACGAGTAATAGAACATGGAACCGTTGTGCGCCACACTCCATTCCATTGGATGCTTCCCGATGGTCTCTATAAAATTCTTGAGAGAATAATACTTAACGACTCTACCACACAGGTTGTAGAATCGGGCATTAGTGACAAGAAGGGGCACCTTGTGAGACGTGTTGCAGAGGGAAAAATCCATGAAATGCACGGCTTGGAAGAGGTACATCATAATTGGGACGGTTTCCCCGTATGGATGGTAGAAGCACCTGACTCACTTGGCGCATGAATGGATAATATTATTGTTAACGAATTTGAGAGTGGTATTGGAGCCAACGTTGTTATGGAAACCCTCAGTGCGAGTGTTTTTGAGTCGGATTACCATCTCGTGGGAATCGATTAGTGGTCCTTGGGTTTTCTACAACAAGATGTTGTTGTTACCCACCACAATGCAACTCCAATAGGGTTTCCCTTGTTGAATGTGCATAGTCTTGATGGAGTTGTAGTTGTCAGGAAATGAGATACACTTCCACACTAAACCTAGTAGAAGAAAAGAAGAATTTAATCAAGAACATAAATGACAAAGAAATCACATAGTACACAAAGATTTTACCCCGGAAACCCAAAACGGGAAAACTAACATTCCTTGAGTGTTCTGCTCTCTTGTTGGCTTATTCAATCTGAATAAAATGTTACATGTCTAACCTTGGTCCCACACCTAAGACACAATCGACATCATACCTTCTTGCCTATGCAAGAACAACCCTGTAGCCAATCCGACTTACATCTGCATGACCAACAACCTCTAAATTACAGACTCTTGGCGATTAACCATTCATCATCTAAAGATTCAAGATTACCCTTTACAACCTTACAACACGCCTCTTTATAGTCTTTACAATAGGAAAAACCCTAAAGACATGGCACCCAAAAACGGTTACAGATCCATGTAGATCATTGGCTAAAAATCTCGCAAATCTCGAGATTTTGTTACAGTGGACTCCAAGTCAGATTACTAGTCAGCCTTCATTCGGTCTTTAGTCGATCGCTACATGCTCACTTGTCGACCTCTTTTCGATTGACCTCTTCGACTTGTTGTCGATGCCTTTACCATGTCGAACCGTCTTGACCTTCGCCTTCGATTTTACCCGGTCGACTAATTTCGACCTTCGACTTGTTGTCGATCTACCTCGACTTTCGACCTGCTATCGATCCACCTTGATTTCGATCGTCAGTCATCCACCTCGACTAGAATTTCACTACAAAGAGTATAACAACCCAACATTCTTCCATTTGTTGTCTTCTTTGCTGAAACCATGAGAACTTCACAACAATCACAAACTTGGTCAACGAGTTTGCTACGTTTTCCAATGTGTCTACTTTCTCCAGTAGCACCTTGTTACTTTCCACCATATCTCTTACGAAATGGTATTGTACATCAATGTGCTTAGTCTTCGAATGATAAGCATGGTTCTTTGCCAGAAATATTGCGCTTTGACTGTCGCAACTTATCTTCATAGCTCCCTACTCAAACCCAATTCCCGAACACAGCCTTTGCAACCATACCACTTCTTTGCTTCCATGAGTGGCTTCCATGTATTCAACTTCTGTTGTTGACAAGACTACGACCGCTTGTCGCTTACTCATCCAACTTATTGCTCCACTGAACATCTTGAAGACATATCCGTTGGTCAACCTCCATCAATCCATATCTTTAGCCCAGTTGGCGTCGACAAATCCATTTACATTTAATTTACCACTGGCACCTTGAGGTTTTCCTTGGTAGCAATAACATAGTTCTTCATGCCACACAAATACCTGAATACTCTCTTGACAACTTTCAGTGCTACTTTCCAGGTGTCGACATGTTCCTGCTCAACACTCCCACTGCATGGGCAATGTCTGGTTAAGTGCAGACCATTACATACATTAGACTACCAACAACACTTTCATAGGGAACACATGCCATGTCCTTTATTTCTTCCTATGTCTTTGGACACTGTTCAACAATTAGCCTTACTCCCACAAGAATTGACACCTTCACCAGTTTGTAATCCTGCATGTTGAAAGGTTTCATAACTGTTTTAATATACTTTGTCTAATTCAACTAGAGCTTTCTAGCGGCTTGATCTCTCTTAATCTCCATTTCCATAATGAAGTTAGTTGCACCGAGATCCTTCATGTTGAACTTGGAAGATAATTTATTCTTCACCTCCTTTATTGCGCATGTTGTTTCCAATCAACAACATGTTATTGACATACAAAGCTACATATATGAAACACCCATATTCTTCCTTGGAATATATGTAGTGATCAACTTTGCTTCTCACAAATACCAAACTAAGGATGTATGTGTCGAACTTCTAGTACCACATCCTTGACGATTGTTTTAGACCATAAAGAAATCTTTTCAGTTTGCACACCAACTCTTTTTTTCCCTTTACCACAAACCCTTCATGTTGTTTCATGTAGATTTCCTCTTCCAGGTTCCCATGTAGGAATGTTGTCTTCACATCCATATTGTTGAGATTCAACAAGAAGATCCTAGTGAAAATTATGCACCTACACTAGGAGGGAGCCTCGTGCTATTTTTAGGTGGAAGTCTATTTATAGATGGTGAGTGAATTCTATTTATAGATGCATGTCGACTATTATTATCTTTTAATAATAGTTGGACAATAAATATTAATCTATTCTCAATGAGCACTTGGAAATAGTTAACTGAAGTGACAAATCAATTAGCTATAGGAAATTCGAGTTCAAAGGTTGATTGGTGGGACATGTAAATTGAATTAGTTGTAACTGAGTGATTCGAAGTTGTAACAGAGTTATATGTGTAGCTATGTGAGTTTTAAAGTAGTTTAACTCAATTTAGTGAGTTAAGCTCAGTTGTACTAGTTGTAACTAAACTTACACTAATGAGAGATCAGTGAATTAATTATTAATTAATTCACAATCAGTGGTCTCACATGCAACTGAAGATTTACCATTGTTAACTACATGCATGTCAGATCTAGTGGAGACCCAGTTGAGATGAAGGTGAAAGGGACAGTTTGATTATCAGTTGTGACTTTAGTGGGTGCACTCATGTAACCACACACACATTGGATGTGCTCATGAGGAATGCGTAGCCTAGGCAAGAGGGATTCATTGATTGTAGGGATTTCCATAAGCAGGGATTGCGCAGAGGAGGCAGTAAATTGACACATGCATTTGCCAATTTTTGTATGACAGTGTGAGACGATTGTATATTGTACTGAGAGCTCTTGGATTAGAGTTTTGTATGAGATTGTTTCATGATCCATGATATATACATAATATATGATAGTGGGGTTTTTAGCTTTATGCTTTCCTGGTA
>JASDQU010815846.1:7796-18293 GCA_032191745.1 Picea mariana
CCTGTACAATTTATTGTTCAAAGTAATAATAACACTATGAGGCCTAGACTGATATACATCATGACATTTCCATAAATAAGGTTGGCCCAAAAGAACATCACAAACTTCAAGGAGAGAAACATCACATAATACCTCATATCTGAATGGCTTGATGTCGTATGACAAGCGACATTGTTGGCTAACGTGAAGATTGTTTCCTTGACTGAGCCATCTGATGGTCTAGGGCTTTGGGTGTGGCATTATCGACAGGGCTAGCCACTTGATGACCTTTGCTGAGATGAGGTTCTTCTGGCTACCACTATCAATGATGAAGTGCATCAAAGTTCCTTTCACCCACATATGTGAATTAAAGAGGTGCTCACCTTCCTTTGGCTCATCAGGTTCATCAGGATGGATCTTGGTGGTAGCAACAGTGGCACTAGGTTCCATGTCAATGATTCATCTCCCATTTTATGGTTATGACTCAAATTCAAAACCTGCATTTGATTCAGATGATTTCACCTTAGCCACCAATGACTTCTTTGAGTTTAATCAACAGTGTTATGTCAGGGGCTCTTATGGAAGTCACACCACTTCCCGATATATTTCTTCATCTTCCCAGTGTCCTTATTTTCTTGCGGCTTGGACTGGTTGTCTTGAGGTTTCCCATATTTTCTCTATCCTTTGTTCTATGGGTTGGGGTTTCCCTTTCCCTGCTTCTACTGTGATAGGTTCCCAGACCCAAACCTCTGTGTATTTTTTTAAGCTTATTCTCTATTTTGATGGCATATCGATAGGTCGTGCCCAAGGATGAGATGACCAAAAAATTCATTTATGTATGAATGTATCTATGCATACTGTCATGGTACTTGAGCACCAGATGTCACTCAGAATATTTGATACCCAGCTTGGTGCGCAAGGTATGGAAAATATTGGTGAACTATGACATTGTTTGGTCTCTTTCCTGCCACAGTGTGGTCCATCTTGTATACAAGTCATCATAACTTCCAACGAGGTAGTATTATTCCTTAATAGCATCCCTAAAAGATCCCCAAGTGGGTGCAACTGCAAATAATTTGGATCTCTCTATTTCCTTTTTCTCACAAAAAGTCTCCCACCAATATTTGACATGGGGGATGGCCTTGAGGAGCACAAATGTAATATTTTCTCTATCAAAAAATTTGTGGATAGAAAAATACCCTTCTAGAAGGTTTAACCATTTATCTACGACATCTACATCTATTTGAACTTAAAATATAGGAATATGAAAATTGATTTGTACCTTGAAGGGGGTGCATTTTCACTTGAGGTGGATGCGTCGCTTGTCGGTAGCCATCGAAGGATTTATGCAAAGTTGTCCATCATCTCGTTCCTTTGTCGCTTAAGGGCCTCTCGGAGCAACATTTTTAAAGGATATCTTGTCCCATTGTATTTATTTTCTATCACCATGGACAATTTCTTGGGTGTGCAAGAGAATTTGTCCTCAAGAGAAATAAGATCGAGACCCAACCCTCTATACCCTGACCTCGTCGGGGAAATGCACTAAAAAATGACAAGGAGCAGATTACTTTGATACCACTAATATGGATCTATGAGTGGAACAAAATGAAAACATATATTTATAATATTAACATAGAGACACAGTGAAAAATAACAAATATACAGTAAAACTTGACTTCTATTAAATAAGAAATATGCTAAAAACTATAAACTGTAGACTGAAAACAAGATTTCTAGAATGTTGGAAGCTTATCTCTGAGAAGATATGTGATGGATACACTCATTCGCAAGAAGATGAGTACAATGAGGCTATGAAATCCTATTACAATAAACATGAATGCCAAAATCTTATACATCTAAAAACCTAACCCTATGAGATGAAGCGCCAAAAGTCATGTGGGTCCCCTTGGGGTAAGTTAGTACATCAACTTCCCGTGGTTGTAACTATTGCATGTGATCTTCGTTTTGGGTGCACGGTAACGCGTTGAAAAGGTATTGATGAGTAGCTTCATTTCATAGGCTCAATAATACCTTTGACGATCATGTAGGTCCCCTATCGTTAAAAAATGTCGTTTAGGCCCTCAAAATGGCCCCGAAAGTTTAGGACCCGAAAAACTGCTAAAACTAGTAAATTGTCAAAAAAAAAGTGTTTTGATCGAGTTGGAATAGGTGGGTGGCCACCAATATCCTCCCCGATCAATTGGAGCCTTGAACATTAACCTCATCGATGGCTTTTAGGGGAGTTTTTTCTAACTTCTCTAATTTACGTCGGGGAAGTTGATATTAACCGTTCGGATTTCCACCTTTGAAGCATCTTCTAAGACATTTTATTCTCTTTGAGTCCCACTTACATGCCTACCATAATTTTTTCATCTTTAGATGACGATACTCCACCAAGCATCAGTTCAAGTGAGTCCTCGAGTATTTCAAGATACTTAGATTAAATTTTGTATCAGTTGTNTTTGCAAGTTCAAATATGGCTCCCAAAAAAGTAGCAAGCAAGGAATTTGTCATCGAGGCCTCGTAGTGGTCGACAAATCGAAGAAAAACCATATGTGATGAGAGCCATATATGATGACACCTCTGGACTCTTGGAAAAGGAGGGAGAGACACTCAAGTGGGGTGATGTGTATCACATGTTTAAGAAATCAAATTTCCCCACTGAAGTCGAAGACTAAGATGAGTTGAAAATTTTCATAAATATCCAAAGATATGGAATATTTAGAGTCGCAGCCCATGTTGTTGTCTTCCCTTGTGTTGATTCCATTAGTTGGATCATAAAACATGTTGATCTGGGAAACATATGCATTCGCAACATCATAGGGGAACCCATGGCATCATTTATACCCAAGGACCTAGAAAAATGTTATCACCTCGACAAAGGAGTGAAAAATATAAATAACAAGCTTCTCTATGAGTTCCAACACATAGCTAAATAATTATTCCCCAAGTGGTACAAACCTCACAAACAGTTAAAGCACAGGCCCAAGGGAATTTACCCCACAAATTTTGAGGAGACCCTATCAATATATGGTGGATATGTTGCCAGTTGTACAGTGAGCCAGATGCATCCCAGTTCTCCATGTCATACATGTCATTGATTTGTTATTGCACACACGATGGATTGGAATTCAATTGGTATGACATCTTATTAGCAAATCTGATAGAGGATATCATTGTGGTCACAGAATCTTGGCTTGGGACCTTCCCTAGTTTCCATGTGTCCTGATACCTCTTGGACATTATGTGTGTATACCATCAGTACCCAGGAATGGGATGGAGATGGCAGCCCTCAGACCTAGAAATTCACATATAAAGAAAATTTCTCTGGAAGCACAAGTATCGAATAAAATATCAGAAGATATGTGAGAATTTCTTGGCTTCTCTATAGGAATTTATATTTTGCACAACACCCCCATGCTTGATTGATAAGGTGATAGTCATCATAAGAATAATTAGGGATTGGTATCTCCTGGAACATGGTGCTTATATAAGGGTGTTTGGTTCTATGAAGCCTCTACATTTTCTTCCATGGTTAATTCCAAACAATTTAGTGCTCAAGGAAGTAGCATATCAAACCATAATCCATGGAGTAGGAGGGATATTGTATTGGGGTAAGAAAGTGATATGGCTACCAATGTCGCTTTATATAGGCACTTACACGTTCTAAAACACCAAGCAAGCTTAAGAAGAGGTAAACACTTTACTATCTTATCATTTTGGAGAAGAATGGTTCAGAAGAAATGACCCCAAGGAGGTCATAAAGGATCACTTCAACAAAATAGGGCTCCCCTTAGAATACACGACAGAGACTTAGGATGAGGAAGAAGTGCATCGCAATGCATGAACCTATGACAAATTTATATTCCAGAGACAAGGTCAACCCATAGGAAATATCGTAGATGAAGAGAAAGAAAGAGAAGAAGCTCGAAAAAAAGGCAGAAGAAGAAGTAGCATATGGATCATCTCTCGTTTTCATGTCTGTGCACTCGGGATCAGCAGAAGAAGAAGAAAATCCAACCAATAAGAAAAGGAGAGATAAAGAAAAGGTTTCCAAGAAAAGGAATGATGCTTCCCAAAAGAAGAGAAAGATTCAAGCAGAGAAGGCCAAATCCAAAGTTGAAGCAGTGGTTGTGGCTAAAGTAGAAGTGAATACCACAATACAAAGAGAAGAATGGAAAATGCATCCAGGGAAGTAGTTGATAAGGTAGTCAAAAAAGAGAGACAAAATAAATATGTTGAGACTAGGAATGATAACTCTCAACCAATGGATACTAGCATCCAAGAGGTATCAACAGCAGGCACCAACACACACACATCGTTCAGTGGTTTAGGACTAGGGCTTTGGGCTCTATTTTAACCAAGTGAGGTCCCCAATTTAATAAGCTTCACTTATGATAGTAAGTCTTGAAAGATCATGCAAGAGCAGGTAAAGAAATTTTCGATCAGAACTCAAGGAATTTTGATCTCAGTCCTTACACAAGTTCCCATAATAGGATATGTCATGGAAAATCCAATAGTCACCACCTCATGTGGAACTGTGTTCATGAATGATAATGAAGATAATATTCGAATTTTGTGCCAACAGAACTAGTATAAAGAAGAAAAAATCAGAGAACTAGAAGAGAGACTCCATCAAATAAAGTTAGACAAAGGCAGTGTCTAGAGCTTCAGAGCAAGCGTTGATAAAAGTAAGGATAGATCTAGAAGAATCCATCATAGTTATGTATGCACATCTACATATATTCCAGCGAGAGGTCTCCAGTGTCATAGATCAGTATGGTCAATTACAAGAAAATCTAACACAATTTAATATGATCCGGGAACGGATGAATTATATCGACAAATGGATCGCGTTGAATCTTGATGCACCGACTAATTTTTATTTCCCCTCTAGCATGGAGAGGAAACGAATATATATTCGTTATAGCATTGTCAATGAGTTGGGAAAAGAGTTGATAAAGAAACTACCATTTCAATAGAAATATGCTCAAAACTACACAAAGCTTCTCAGAAATTAATCAAAGGATGTCGATTTCCTCAATTAGAAGAACTTGGAAAGAACTTGTTCATGGATGAGCTAGTGGAAAATTTTCAATATAGCACAAACCATTGGCGAAAGGTCATTGAATTAGCTACCAAAGTGACCACAAACTTAATAGAGAATCATATTATACATCCCACCAAAGTCCACACCTTGATCTAATCATTCATGGCTACTATCTATAAGTATATGCAAGTCCTCGAAGACAACATAGCTATGCATGTTGCAACACTTGAAGAATTACTCTATCGAAGGATCATTTCCTTGTATGACTAGTTGGAGGTGTGGACAGTTTACCTCAGGGATAGGAGTCATGAATAAGACAAAATAGCAATCAGAAATTGCTATTACCTATCTTCTATTTTGTCTTTTTCTCAACCAACCCCAATTTTGTCCTTATTATGTGCACTTGTTATTGACCAAAAGGAAACTGAATAGTTTTGTAATGGCTTTTTCAAAGGGAATACAAAGATTCACTTAACAGTTACAAATAATTTTATAAAATAAAGAATATGCCCATTTTGCATGGGCTCTTCAAGCATTTTATAGAATCAAGAACTAATTCAGGAAAATATACTATGTTAATGAATATTGTGAAGCCCTCAAGGCCATCTTTTACAAGAAAGAAGAATTTATGTGTGTAGTTGTCTTTGTTGTGAACTATTTCAAGTAGGATGTATGTTGTTCACATGGATTGTAAGTATGTTTTTTTCTTATAGACTAATCTGATGCACTCAATGTTGTTTTACAATTTTGATTATTCTTTTATATATCTTCAAGTCCTGAGCTCATTGAGTTGTTAATGTATGCAGAAATATAATTTAGACTTTTCTGGTTATATGTATGTATGTACATGTTTCTGACTTTTCACCTTATTTTCTACTACATGTGTGGGGGTTTTATGTAGAGTTTGATTTCATTTACAGTTCACCTGGTTACTTTAGCATGCTCCTAGCTAAGATAGGGTAGGATAGATTAGCAGTAGATTAGTTTTCTTTTAATACATAGTCTTCATCTACATATTTTCATTGAATAATCATTCATCATCACCTTCATCGGTAGACTGGACCGCAATTGGTAAAACCAAAAACCACCAATGCCAATTGGGCCAAATTTTGAATGGGTCTCCTAAACCAAATGGTGCATAGTCTAGTTGGGACCATGTACCGGGGAGTAACCTTTACTATTGCAGGGAGAATTATTCCCTGTCAATAGTTACCCACAAGGTGAGGTGCTTAGTCAAATTACTCCCTACTCCAGTAGCTTCTACAACTATTTCTTCACTCCATCTGCTTCCAAGATGAATTTTCTATACAACCCAATATTTGGAAATGGGGAGTCATGCAACCATTGTATCTCATGCTCCACTTCCCTCTTAGGTAGTAACCCTTTAATCTCCTGAAATTATATGTATGCCTGCAACAACTTCTCCATCTGATGTTTCTACTCTTTAGTACATCCCTCCAGAGATGCCTTTACTTTTACCGATTCATCACTTTATTGATTCTCTCTTAAGAAAAGTATTACCAATTTCATACTAGAACTATTTAATTTCTTGGCTTGGTTATCACTTACCAGAGATATCTTGGATTTACCTTTGTGTGAATTGATGANGATTAGGAGGTAAAAGTTTTCTCTCCCCATGAATATCACATCCCTCATATACATGTAGGGGCTTCTAAACACTACACCACACACATCAAGGGGTATTAAATATACCTCCACTTCATCAATATACTCTACACTTATAGAAAATTTGATCTTACAACGTTTAGTGACCTTAAGCTCTATATCATTATTTACCCATCCAAATGGATATGGGTTAGGATGATCATGAACTTTCAATCCAATATTATTTCCCAGATATTCTACTATGAGGTTGGCCTATGAACTATAATTAAATAGATCATCCACCTTTGTCTTCTTAACCTAGATGTTAATATGGAAGAGTTTGGTCATCTCCTTCTCTTCCTTGTAATGAAGGCTACTCATGTTCAACTCTTTTTGCACTATAGTGTAGACAATATTTTAATCTACATCCGAGTTGTGCTCTACTTGGTTGCTTTAATCCATGGCTAGTAGGTTCTTCTTCTTCACATCCTTCTTACAATTCTTTGGATTCAAAATTGAATGTAGCTTTCAACACTTATCTTCGGTGTGACCATCATTATTACAATGGTTGTAGTGGTTGTTTGGATCCTTCACTAATGTGTTGTGGTGATTGTATTATTGTCCCTTCCTTTCCACTTATTCTTCCCCTCCTTGGAAGCATCTTAGTAGTATTTCAATTTGGAACCACTTGGTTGTCCTTTCTTATTGCCTATATTCTTAAGGTATTATGTTTGCATATAGGCCTCATCAACTTCCCTAGATTTAAAAAGCATCACTTGATTTTTTAAATGACTATGTAGACGCCCCAAATGATTGAGGAGTACATCTAGGTTCTTGGGAGATATACCCAACATAATCACCATTTTCATAAACTTTGTGGTGTACTCTTACACACTATGCCCTTGCCTCCACCTGAAGTGATGCCTATGGATCCACTAGTCCTATACATATCTAATAGAGTAGAATTGTGATTTGATGAGGATTTTAAATGCCTCCCACTTAGTTACTGAGGGATCACCCTCCAATGTAAGTGTCTTTGTGTGACTTTCCTTCCAATTTAGTGCTATAAGGCCCTCTAATTTCAATCGTGAAAATGAAATATGTGTCGCTTATTCTATGTTATGAACATGTTGTGCCAACACAACACCCTCCCTAATTTCTTCTTTTAACTTTTATCTAAGAGAATAAATTGGGCCCCCCTACTAAACTTTTCTACTGGAAATCCTCTCAGACTCTCTCATGTTGGCACAAACCCCCCCCCCCTCTCCTTCACTTCTCTCCTCGGGGGTTGCTCAACCTCTCGGTATAGGATCGTTCAGTTGTCTGAGTCGAATCGACTCTTCAGGTCCCTGCTGGAACCCAATGCAAATTTCACAGGTCCCCCTTTCTCCAAAGTACAGGTTGTATCGGACCCGCGGCTCTTCCTTGGCCACTTTGAATAAATTTAACCACGGGTGCTAAATCTATGTGCTAGGCCCCTTCTCCCATGTGACCTCAAGTTGTGTCTCGGGGATAAACCCTGAAATGCACTTAGGACTCCGGACTTTGTCCTTTTCAGAACTGTGAACTCCTATTCCCCGGAACTCTGAATCAGCGAACACAACTGGTGTGAGGATCAACGGTCCCTGTTACTCCTTATATCAATGGACCTCGATGCGTTAGGCTTCAAGAGTTCTGACTTCACCAACTCCGCTTTTCTCCGAAGGGATCCTCCTCCAAAGTTTGTGGATCTCTTTCACGTGTCCCTTCCAGATCCAATGGTCTGGATTCACTCTGCTCTTCGCGGATTCACAAAGATTGCACTTTCCTCTATGCAAATATTCAAAAACTCTATCTCCCAGACCTCCTAATATTTCGTCACATGTCTTATTCTAACGATGGATGGTTCGGCTTGGCTTCGAAAATTTGTCAACTCAATAAGTCCTTACTCTTATTCCCACTTAGCACTTTTCTCGTTGTCCAAGACTTGGACTACTCTCGGCCTCTTTGCACTCCTTGCAGAAACTTTGTGCGTGACGGTGCTAATTCTTCTGAGCTTTTGTTGGCTCAAACCTTGAAGGTTCTCGGCCTTTCTACGTCCTTCAAAGGACTTTCCGGTGCTCTCCTGGCAACTTGATGCTTTTCCTCCCGATATTTTATGATGAAATGATTTTTCCTTTGGCGCACTCTTGCGCTTGACTGAGCCTTCAAATGGATGTCTCTCAACACTTCATCTAAGTGATGGCCTGGTGCGCTCCTTGCACAGGTCTTACATCTGAATTTCTAAAATCCTTCAGGTTTACCAAGGTAGCTCCTACCTCTACTCCATGCACACTTGCAGAGCTCCCTTCCCTCAGAGTATTCAATAACTCTGGGTTTTCCTCAACTTCTTCATCATTCCAGAGCATGTTGGTTCTATGCACATTTTCCACCTACTCAATTCCCTCTTGGAAGAGTTCTACAAAGTCTTCATAAATTCAGCTTCCTATGCCTTATCTACACAGTTTCTCCTCTAAGGTACTCAGTAACCTTGATACTCTCCTCTGAATATGTGAACTATTTTGGTGTGCCCTCCTGGCATGTTCTTCTCTTACTCAAGAGAGTTCAGTCATGCACTCCTTGTGTTGGTTCACAAAGTTTCAACACTCAGTCGCGCGCTCCTTGCACTTAGCCTAAAGAAACCAGAAATAATACAACAACCTCACCGATAGAGGATTATATCTCTATCCCTGCAGATGAAATTCTAACTCATACATCTACAACATAAACATACTTGTAAACACAATGACATTCATAAATAAACATCCAACACACAAGAATTTACAAATAGTGGAATATGTTCCTTTGTGTTGATATAAGAATGCCAATTACAATATAGGAGTCCAAACTGCAACTGAGTCTTGGCTCTCAACTCTCCTTGGATTACAATGTTTTTCAATTGATCTCTAGCAGCCTCTATTGGGCATACAATACAAAACATTTATACAAGAGGGGCTCGACGAGCTTTCCCTCCAAGCTACACTAGTGGTGTCTAATCACCATTCAAAATTCCTATCTAATGAGGTAGATTACAATGAGTGGAAATCTAGCCCGAATCAGGTCTAGATCCTTCCTACTGTCAGCCACTTAAGGTGACCTCATATACAGCCTGTGTGAAGGCACGGCTTGGCTCTTCCATCCTAACAGCATTCAATTGCCTTAATTACATTTAAATTTCGAGGAAAAATTGAGAGTTCTGGCACCTCTCCCTTCCTTGATTGCACACCATCATGCTAGAAATATGGCGCATGTTGAGGTGGAGTGATGCTCCTACATCACATGCTAATGGCAAAGACTAAGTATCTCTTCTCACTCTCCATACTTTACCATTTCAGCGATTTTAAAGAAGACTATATCCCACCGATACATTGCATATTGATGAGATTCCTCTTTCCTTCACCAATATACTATGTAATGGTGAGCATCCTCTTTCCCTCGCCGATACAGGCTATATCAACTAACATCCTTCTTCCTCCACCGATACGGCCTATATCTGTGACTTGGGTTTTTCTTCACCCGTATACTTTCTTGAACTTTCACTTAAAGCTTTTCTAACTTCTAACCCATTTATTATGGCTATATCAGCGGGTTAATATTTTCCTTGCCAATACAACTAGTATCGGTGAGTTAGTGATTTATTCGTTTACACATTGGCACCATTAGTCCTTGACTGACGATACACCGATGATCGATCTTTCATATTCTTTGATACATGCTGTATCGGTGAGGTTCATCTCATCTTCACCAATACATCATGTATCAACAAGTTTCCTTTCTTTCTCTTTGATACACAGTGTATCGATGAGGTTCATCTCTCTCTCTCTCTCTCTCTCTCTCTCTCTCTC
>JASDQU010815846.1:26319-36440 GCA_032191745.1 Picea mariana
CTCCTAAGTTCCTCCATCTCAGATCATTCTTGTTGCACCCGTTAGTCGAGTTCCTATTATTTCCAATGATTAATCTTTCCATGTATAATTGTATAATTGATGACTAATATCCTGCCTTGCTTAACCTACATTATTTTCCAATTGCAATTAAGTATGTTTGTGTCACCAACAATTTTCATTACACATACCACACCAACATGCAAATTTTTTGCCTTCTTGATTTTATGACTAACAATGATCATGAAAATGTCGTCTACCATCAAGTAGGTTAATTACAACATATATAAGACTCAATATGGCTCTGAATTTCATCTCATAGGATAATTGGTCCTCCCATATCCTAAACAGTGTTAAGCGCTCCAAACGTGAGTTGGTTGTTTTTGCAGGATTATATTTTTGAGCCACTAACAAATGAACTCAACTCTAATGGATTAAATAAGAGCCTATACAACACAAATAACACAGGAACTGGTGGAATAGAATTCGAGAAAATCATTAGCAAGAACAAGGTCTGAAATTTCATTAAAAATTGTCTTTGCTCGCAATTTTGGGTACTAGTTAAAGTGGATTTTTCACTCCTGAAACAGGTTACATATATGTTTTATGGGATTATGATTCCACTTACACTAACTTAATCAAAAAATTTGGTCCAGAAGTGTCAGAATGATCGCCAAGGATTTCCTGTCAAGCAATCCTCATTAACCATGACCTTCATTAAACATGAATCTCCTCAAATTCTTGAATGAATTTATAAGGTATCTCATTGGAAGCCCCTCCTTATGCTCTCCACGTTGCAGAAAAACGACGCCTCAATCAAACATCGTATGAGAAATTTATGTACTTTTGAACTCAAGCTCTTGTTGTTTCTTGTTGGTAGAAAGGACACTTAGAAATTGTTTGATTTGTCTTCCTACATGGAGGAGAGTTCATGTTAAACTTTCCTACATGGAGGATAGTTCGTGCTTAACTTGATGGTACAAAGGTGAATTTGTGCTTAACTTGATGGTACAAAGGAGATTTTATGCTTAACTTTCCAATACAAAGGAGAGTTTGTGCTTAAATTTTTGGTACATAGGAGATTTTCTACTTAACTTGTTGGTACAGAGGAGAGTTTGTGCTTAACTTATCGATACAGAGGAGAGTCTGTGCTTAACTTATCGATACAGAGGAGAGTATGTGCTTAACTTGCCGACATGAAGGAGAGTTTGTGCTTAAATTATTGGTACAGAGGAGAGTTTTTGCTTGACTTATTGGTACAGAGAAGAGTTTGTGCTTAACTTGTTGGTACAAAGCAGAGTTCATTCTTAACTTTTCGACATAGGAGTAGGACCCTGGAAAATTGTCTTTCATATTTTGGTCATAACTTTTGACTCCAATACTCATTTTGCACGTTCCTTGTATCGTTGGAAAGGTAATTACAATATCTACAACTTCAAAGTTATATCATTGTATATATTCCTCACTAATTTTTCACATTTTAGGATTAAGATATATCACATTAGAAAAAAAACACCAGAGAACATAGTACTTCAACCAAGAGTAGAGGAACTAGGAACCGAACTCGGGGAAGCATACATGAACTCTCACTTAATTAATTTTTTAGTTTTATAGGTTCAAATGCATGGTTTTGATAGTTTATTTATATATTATTCTATGGTCAATCATCTATTTCATGTTGAATGGTGTTATGTATGAATGCTAAAGGAAGGTTAGACTCAACAATATTGATAGGCAGCATGTAAAGGAAGAAAACCATGCAGTCACAACTACTGCATGTCAATAGAATCTACTGGTATGCAACAATACCCACAAAAATATTATATGTCATTGAAGATGATAGAGTAACTACAACAACAATAGTTTTCGTAGCAGTAAGGGAGCAGCAAAAGGGAATCGAACTCAAATGGCCGAAGAAGAATTTTGAATCCCATGATGGTTAAATATCAAACTTGGAGGGAGAAGATTTTTCCAATTTATAGACCAGTAATCATGGTGGGTGAGGTGTGCTATGGCCAAAACCTATTAGGGACCACCAATAATAAAAGATAAATTTGAAATGTAACTACATATAATACTTTAAAGTATTAAAATTTATATTGTCCTTATTCCCTCATGATTCCGAAGAAGATAAGGACCAAAGTTTGCAAATGAAAGGTCATGGGAGGGAGGTGGAAGGCCAAGAGTCAAGTTCAATATCAATAAATACAGGGATTGGATCCAAGTAAGGGGATCTTGGGTCTTGGATATTTTATGTACTATTATTGAAACTTTTAATGAGGAGATGTTTGTTTGGCCAAGTTATTTTCTAGAGAAAATTGATTCTCGTGTTGGATATACTATGGACTACTACTTTGTGTTTTGTTGAGCACATGGGTTTTGTAAGAATGTACTTCATACTATATAATATTCCCATGTATGTTTGTTACATTCTTATTTATGTTCTTTAGTGGGTATTTGTCTAAATTTGTGGCCATAGAAATGTAAATGATTGTTTAAATGCTAGATTATTATGTTTTTACAATTGTTTATTTGTATTTTTGTTTATGTTATGTGTGAACTATTTCACGGGCCATTGAAAAGAGCATGGTTGGTTATATGTTTTCTTTTTGGTTACCTTAGTTTCTTCTAGATGCATTCATATTAGATTAGTTTCATTTCATTCCATATCTTAGAAATCATCATAAGTGGATCAGACTGTAACCAGTAAACCCCAAACCAAAAATTGTTGTCAGGACAGAATGTGAATGGGTTCCCTATTCCAAATAGTGAGAGCTATAATTGGGAGTTATTATTAGGGGTAACCCCTTGTTGTTGACAAACGGGATTTTTCCCGCCTCAACAAAATTGGTGCTAGAAGGAGGGTCAGATAACAAGATTTTCCATGTGGAATTATTTCATTAAATTGTTTTAACCATCCCATGGCTCATCTCCATATATTTGTATGGGATAACCCTTTGAGTCTTCTGAGACCCTTGAGGGGCATCTCAATCAAGAAAATTAATCTCTTTTCAAACTCAAAATTTGATGTTGAAGGGAATGTCTTTGCATTCACGCATCTCTCAATTAGTTTATCATCACATGAAAAAATCTTAAGATTGTTTAGGACTACAAAAAAATTTGAAAAATTATCCTCACATTTGAAGGGCATATTAAAGCCTGGTTTTGGACATTTCAAGTGAAATCTATACATATTTGGAAACAATTCATGCAATTCTTTATTGTTGCTCATGTATATTATGTTTATGATGAACTCTTTAATGAAATTGGAGAAATCTGTAGGCTTGGAAACAAATATGTGGATGATTTCTTTCACAGAGTCATGTAGATTTATTGTAGATTTCCTGAAAGCGACAAACCCTCAGACCAAGAAAACTTTGAATGGTTTTCATATCTCATCTCTATTTATTAAGGGTACAATCTAATTATCTCTCATTCACTAGATTCAGATCTACATGATGAACTTTTAATCACCTCTTATCCCACATAAATACGTTTAAACCTATAGACCACTTAATATTATCCTCATACATTTGATACTATGCAATATGATTTCAAAGAACCATATGATTAAAGTGTTTCAATAGATGATGTTGAATCCATATTGAATGAAGAATAAATTCATCACACGACTATATATTTGAATGATAATTTAGCATTGGGAAAAGTAACAACTATATCTTTCATGAAAAATCATGATCTGTCAATGAATGATGGGGGGTACATGATCTTGAATCAGCACTCTATCTCAAATATGGGGGAATATTTACCATAAATCTTAAACCCCTTAGACCCGGAGTGGGAATAATCTACTATCTCCCCTTCAGAAAATCATGAATATAATTTGGTCTATGATGAATATCTCATTGAGGAAATCTCGTCATTTTCGTAATACACAAATTTGTTTTCTCTTTATACATATCTGTTTAATAATGATCCCCCGTGTGAGCATTCACCAACCTATCACTCACTAGAATCTTCACATTCTTCTCACAATGAATTATTGAATGATAAGCAAGAATATTTCCTAACTTTCATTGATCAAACACTCATTTTTTATGACAGTCCATTCAGGGTGCATAATGTTCAAAGTCCTTTGCAATTCAAATTCTTGGAACATGTTGAATCCCAATTTGATCATGATAACTTTTTTTTTATCATGATAATTTGATCATGTGAGCATCAATATATCATCCAATGATCCTGCACAATCTGAAATTTATGACCTCGATTCACCAATGTTCACAACAAAAAGTATAAGTTATGCAAAGCACAAAAGGTTTTGAGATATCCATGAATAAATCATATCAAATGTGCATCCCATCACCATACAAGGCAGAGTAAACATTGAGTTGATCCAAGAAACACTCTCACCTAAATCTTCTCCCAAATTGCAAGTTAATATGTGAGGGCAGATGCATCACTTGTCCTTGTATTATATATCAATACTCCAACACTCCTCGCATGTTTTTGATGGTGTTATAGGAGAATGACTGGATTCATCATTCGCTCAACATTTCCCCCAAACAATTAGAAATAATCTCTCCTCTTAGCATGTGATTTATGTAAAATTTGGGTCTAGTGAGACTTGCTTGAATAATGACGCACTTCGGTTTTGGCCAGTGGTTATGTCAAGTTCTCATTATATTTTTTTTACCTTTGAAATGAATGACAACACCCATATTGAGACTCTCCCACAAGGTACATTGACTGTGAATTTCATTTATGGGTCTCATCAGGTATGCTGGTCATTTTTTAATTCCTTCCAACAGTCCTATGATAGTGATTTTAAATTTTATGATGGAATTGAAGCTTGGTTGGAGGGATCCTACATGTCTACATTTACCATGAGTAATATTGCTGCCAAATTTAACATGTTGTGTAGAAATTTGCTTGATTCAATTCTTCCTATGCTTGATATCTCACTACTCAAATTTTTGCTATTAACTTTTGATGAACATGTGGTTGCAAGTTTGGAGTTTCTTGAATGGCTACATTGGAATTATTCTTTTACATAGTCCTTTTTCAGTCGGTGTAGGATAGGGCATGAATAGGAGTAGCATAGTTCTTTATTTCCTCATTTGCTTACATAGTTTAGATGTTTGTTTCCATTTCTTCTTGTGAAGCATAGATATTGTCTTGTCTTGGTTTCTTGAATAAAAGCCACCAGCTACTATTAGTTTAGTTTACAACTCAATATGTCTTGCTTTAGTCTTAGGTTTTTTTTTTTCAAAAAATATTTTATCTTTTTTCTTGATACTTTTCATTTTGTTGTTCAACTAAAATCTTGGATTAACTTTGGTTTTTATGAGGAAACTATGCACAAAATTCTTTGAGATGTTTAACTGGAGTATTCATTCACTTTAGTGGCATTCACTCTAACATTCACAGTTGGACAGCTTATGATCCCAATCTATTGAAAAAACATCTGTTCTAGAATACTTTGTGGTTTGGGGAAGCTGGAAACCTGGTTGGAGGAATCCTTGCTAAAATATTTCCACTAAACGGACTGGAGTTACTTTGATTATTGTATTGGAGAAATTTCATTGAGGCCTTGGGAAGGAATCATATCATCTATTCATGGCATTTTTTTTCATTATCCACAATGGTTATGCAAATCCTATTGACCAATATTTTGATGATTGTATTTATTGCAAAATATATTAACCAACAAATTGATGTGATGGTATATTGGTTCCCAAAACAAATATTTGATTCTCTCAATGCAACTATTTAAGGCATTGATCTACAAATGTTTGGGAAGGCTCATCGAGAATAATATTTCAAAACTCATCCAAGCACATGCTCAGGGGAGTTTCAAGAAGAGAAGTGTTACATGTAGCCTTACTCTTTCATTTCCATTTGCATGTATGATGTGGACACCTACTTCAATTTCATATATTGAACCTATTCGAACCACAGCATACATGATCTACAACCTGGTTTCAAGGAGATGACAATGGAAGGAGTGTTGACAACAACTATTTGATAAGAATTCACAGCCAAGATAGAAAAGGTGATCATTACAGCCAGAGTCATTTGTTTCCCAAAAAAGGAAACTTCCACTCAATAGATGAATATTCAAGCTAATTCGACTCCACCTCTTTGTTGGGATCTTGGCAATGGGAACTGGTGAGATTCAGGATTTGACTTCATGCGTCCCAACAAGTATGGTTCTTCGCTTATTCCAAGTATTATCTTTTAGTTTAGTGTCTCATGTCAGCCTGGATACAAACCTCAGTTCTAGTTTATGTTGTGAGATTTATGCAAACATGTTTTTTTGGGAGGAAATTATCTTAATTAACATTACTTTTAGTCATAGGTTCTAACTGCTTAAACATTTTTGTTTGAAAATAACTAGTAAGGCAATTTGCATTAGTGGTCGCTAGTTTTATTGATGTTATTTTTTTTTGCAACTGTATGCAAATCTCAATCGTGGGATTTTTTGTTGTCGTGAAGAGAAGGACATGGCTCAAAGAAGAGGAAATTTTTTAGGAAATTTGAAATGATCATGAGACATGTCACCCGAGAACATTATTTGCAAACTTATTTTTGACATTCTACCTTTGAATTCTCTGCACATTATTGTTTTGAGCCTTTCCTGAGAATTTTGGGATAAAATCAACCTCATTGATTGAATGGTTTGTCCATGCAGGTATGCATACCCATTTGATATCATACATTTGATTTGGAACTGTGGTTAAATGAGCAAGCTATGCTATAGAATGAGTTTCAGACTTTGGAGATATTTAGAGTATGTGCATAGATTTTGAAACCTTTAGATATCGCAAGTTCAAGAGCAAAGAATTTGATGGGTAACAAATGGAAGCTCTTTCCATGCCTTACTCCCTAAAGCACAAGGATGCAAATATGAGCCGATGGTTTCTAGAAAATCATTATGAGAAATGCAATTCTCAACCACCACCAGCACTGAAGCCCATCAATGAAATGATACGAAATGATAGGATTTCATAGGGGTTAGTATTTTCAAGAGGATGTAAAACTACTTGTTGTGTTAGGATGCATGAACATTATTAAAGCTACTGGAAACACTAACATTCTAATTTCTTTTTCAGTGTACTCTCTGGTTGATGGCTTATTTTAATCATCAATTTCATTTTTTCAATTGTAGAAGGTTTTGAACTAAGTTGTCTTCTAATTATGAATACGACTTCTCTTTCATTCCTCATCATATTTTCCCTAGAGGTAGTTCACTCTACAAATTGTGTTTGTCTTATGTTTCCTAATATTATTTGATGACATATAGACATCTCACCTTTGTTTGTCTCATACAAGTAGCACCTTTGCACTAGATACATGACTGAATCATCTTGCATATCTTTCCTAGCTCATGAGTTGAACTAAGGGGTCTTTTTTGAGGATAAATCATAGCTATTTTGGAATATTATGATAGCAGTTAGACCATGACTTAACATAGTGTTTAATCAATGGTTATTATTGCATGTTGGATGGTGAGAAGATCTTATGTAATGGGGGAACCATCCACACACTAAGTAGTTGCTTGCATGAAAGGTGAAATGTCAAATTATTAAGGATAAAAATAAAAAGGGATAACTTTATTAGCCAAGTGAAACAAATATATAAAGTAAATCTCAATAGTTGGCATTCATCCCCTACCAGGATAAAACAATGTCATAACTTTCCCCATCCATCAGATGTTAAGCATACACTAAATAAATCGGGAAGGAATGGGACAAAAAGAATGACCATCTGCAGATATATTTGTTGGGGCTATGGACACTCGATGGAAACAGAGCAAGGTCTGTGACACTATGGTGATTCCATCGAGGCTATGGATTCTCACGGACAGTGGAGCGACACTTGAGAGATAATATATATGCACCTAGTGGAAATATTTTTATATCCCATACCTATCCATTAAGGTTTTGGAAATTTCGCATAACAACTTGGATTGTCGACATTCCTTCCAATTAAGAGTTAAAGAACATGAAGTAGATATAAGGCTTGATCATTTTCGCACCTATGCTCTTGTTGAGAACTCTCAGAGTACTAAACACCAATTATTCCTTGAGCATACTAAGATTCTTGTGAAGGAATACAATTATTTCAAGCGTAAGTTTAGGGAATCCATTGAAATCATCATACATCCAACGAATCTCAATAGGGATAACGGTTAGGAGGTTAGTATATGTTGGCTTACTATCCTTCTTAAAAATAGTACCATGACCTGAGTTGTTGATAATAATGCTTAGGTTTTCTTGCTTGTTTGTTTCCTCCCTTCTTTGTTATCCTTTTTTTATCTAGGTTTTGGTTCTTTCTATATTTAGGGTTTTATTATTTCTATATTTTTAATTTGTATCTTTTAATTTTAGGTATTGTATGTCCTTCTCTTTAATTTTTTAGGTTTATAATTTTTATTGTTTATATTTATTCATCTTTTTAAAGTTCTCTTTTTAGTTTTGTCTAGTTTGTCTCTTTCTTTTTGGTATAGAGTTATTATATTATTTCCTTTAGAGATAGGTCTTCTCTTCTTTTTTAGGTTTTGGGTTTTGTTAAATTTTCTTATCCTTATTTTTTAGGTCTTTTCCTTTGTCGTGTTTGTTTTTTCTTCCCTCTTTAATCCTTTTTTCTTGGTTAGGTTTTTGATGTTTTTTAGGGTTTTAGAACTGTTAATTATGATTAGGGTTTCCCTTCCTTTATTTAGCTGACCTTACTCTCCTCTTCCCTGCTCCACCCCCTTCCCCTATTTATTACCATGATCAGCTTCTTCTTCCTCGACTTATTTTTTTCATGATGATGAACCTACATTGAGGTTCAAAACGTCGACAATCCAAATTTTTATGTGGAATTTCATAGCCTTAATGGATAACATTGATAATAACAAAAGATGAAATACCAAACCTATATCATCCCCATGATAGAGATACCAACCCGAATCATCAACACATTTTAAGGAAATAAATCTCACCATAATTCATCCTCTATTTACAATAGACGAGCTCTACTAGATGGCATGCAAGCATCACCTGTGAGTCCACCAAAATGGAATATTTCAGGTAATTTTTGCACATTCATTCCAGAATTTCTTATCTTAAAAGTAATTATGTGACCCTCTACATTTTTCTCATAAGTTAGGGAAGACTAGAAGATACTTTTTCTCTGCTTAGTGTGTCTCCATTCATTGTGCCATCACAACACCCTCCATAATTTCTTATTTTACCTTTTTCTCTAAGAGAAGAAATTGGGCCCCTGTTGTTGGGAAAAATACCCTACGGACTAGCAAACTAGGGTCAGACTTGCATGCATATTTTGACCAAAAATAAATTACTTTTTAACCTACAACCCAAGATTAAAACCCCTCTTTCACAGTAAATGCATGAAGAGAACCACCAACCTTATTACCGGCGTTCGATGTAGATCCTTCGTTGCGCTTTGACCACTTGCTTGCGCTGCTCCTTCCACAGATGACTTGCAATCAAGACAAATAACAACTATGCATGCATGCTACTTCTCGACTCAAGGGTTAGAAATCAAGCATAAATTCATCAAATCATAGACAATTCGTGCATTGGGACAGAAAAAGTATTATTTTTATTGAAGAAAATGAATCAACTTACAATCAAAGCTGAGACCGGCCACCGCTCCTTGAACCTGATCCTGGGCTCCTCTTCTTCTGTCCTCCAACTGCTTTGCATTAAATCTCCTTTGGCATGAGGAAAGGCTAAAGGGTTGGGGCAATGGATTATGTAAATGGGCAGAGTTTCTTCGCTATATTTTTTCCTCCTCCAAATGGTACCCCTACCCCTTCTTTTATAGGCTAGAAGGAGCTAGGGTTTTGGATGAACCCTCGGCCATGCATGGCCAGGAGTTTTAGTTAACTGACCCATAGCTTTTTGTCCCATCGGCAGCTTTCCTCTTTTCGTGCTTTGTTAGGTACACGCGGGCTGTAATGAGCCAGCCAACATTCACATGTGTGCAGTAATGGGTTAGGGCACGTGGGCCTTGACCCAAGAGGATTTCCAAAGAGTTGTTCAGCAGATGTTTTGGAAATGAAGGGATATGAGTTGGTCTGATGCCAGGTAAGCATGTGTGGTGCAATTTAGGGTTATAACAGATGCCCCCTAATGTGTGAGGTCAGAAGA
>JASDQU010815848.1:6339-17104 GCA_032191745.1 Picea mariana
ATGATACTAAACACTCACCCAAGTAGACCGTTGCTTCACTGGTGATTCATCAGTCATCAATACAACCTGCCCAATCTGCATCTGTGTAGGCAATAAGTGATATATCCTTTCCTTTTGGACACCATAATCCAAAATCTTATGTTCCTTTGAGATATCTAAAAATCCTCTTCACTACTAATACATGTGATTCCTTTGGTGCTGCTTGAAATCATGCCACTTGTCCAATTGCCTACATTAGATTTGGTCTGGATGTTGTCACATATAGTAAGCTACTAATCATTGACCTGTATTTCCTTTGGTCTGTAGAATTTGAATCATTATCTTTGCGCAACTTGCAACTGGTTTTCATAGGAGTGGTAACTGGTTTGCAATCTTCCATGTTGAACCTCTTTAGCATTTCTCTGATATACTTAGTTTGAGAAATAAAAATTTCTTGGTTTCTTTGACATATATGAAGACCCAAAAAGAAGGATAGTCCTCCAAGTAATGACATTTCAAATTCATTCTGCATATCCTTTGCAAATTTCTAGCTTAACCTATCATTAGTACTTCCAAAAGAATATCATCAACATAAATTTCAATTAATAAAATATTACCTTGAGTTACCTTGATGTAGAGGTTGTTGTCTGCGATTCCTTTCCATAGTTCGTAGGGATTTTTGTCATTATTGTTTCTAAGCATTACTCTGTTTTGAATGTGAACTGTTGTATGCATTGCATGTGTCCAAAAAATATCTCTCAATTTGGAATCCATTAACATTGTTTGAGCCATTTCCTATGTAATTATAATCCATTATGATAATGTTCATTTTTCTTTGAATCACTCTCTGAACCAATATATGAATCCATTATGTCATCCACTATCATATATCTATCCAAACCTACTAAGTGTTTTTACGAATCCATCTCTGTCCAGACTGTCCAATACTCTACTTGTACAATTGTCCATAATGCTGACCCATTTATCACTATACTATCATGAAGTCTTGATTAATCTATCAAACTGTACTTCTGCTAATTGATTGCTCTGAATCTTTCTTCTCAAACTCTGGGCGCTGCTCGAAGGATGGTTCTTTGGTCTATCACAGCTATCGCATATACTCCCCCTGTCTAATATTCATATTACTTGGGAGTCTCTAAGACGAATGGCTCATAACAATTCCTACTCTGATGTGTATTCATCATCATCTTCATTGGTAGATTCATCATCATCTTCATTGATAGATACATTATCTCTCTGAGCTCCGACTTCTTTCTTTCTATCTGTGGATTCATCTTTCACTACGATGCCTGAAAGTACAATCTCTTGAACCTGTTCCTTATTTACATGTCCTTCCTTTCTTTCAGTTATTTTACAAACCTTTCTGTATCTGACATCTTTCCTTTTCTCTGTAGAATTTTCTTCATATCATTTTATTGCCAATCTTGCGATCTCTGGTACCTTCTCTTTGTTCACCTATTCTTCATGTTTTCTTATCCATACTTTCTTATATATGATATCGGTATTCTCTTTCATGGAAGTATCGATCATGCTTCTCAAATCACTGGCTATGTGTCCATAGTTATGACATTTGTAACACTCAATGTTACATGCGACCACATAAGCACAGTCTACTTGAAAATTTCTTTTATAATCTGTGCAATCTGCAACCTTATGTCCAAAGTTAGTGTTAGCGTCAGAAGTCACTCCTGGATTGCTTGCAGGAGCAGAGCCTGACACCCATCAGTTTAATGTCACGATTGTTTATAAGGGGTGATCAAATGGAAGAAAACTTGGAACAATATGTCTCAACTCAGAAACTAGGCCAGGCATGCATGGGCGAGTGAGGTCTTAGATAAACTCCAAACAACGAGTTGTAATAAGGGTGAATAGGGGGAAGACTGTCATAAACAAAGGACTGTCATAAACAACCAGTTCCTAATAGAATTTGAAAGAAAGCATTAAGAGGCAAGATCATCTTACGCTCAAATGTAGGAAACCAGAGGAAACAATAATGCAACAACAAATCATTTATCGTAACATAACTATGCTAATCCACGCGAAGCATTCGTTAGTGAACCCTTTGATATAAGATGAAAACACAGATGGAAAAGGAGAACTGTTTGTCATAAAACAAGAAATCTCAAACACAGATGCATAGCCATAGAACCAAAATGATTGTTAAAACTTTACAGTCGGGAGCTTAGCTCTACCATCGATAGATGCAAAAATGGCGAAAACGCCTTCATATACTCAGAACAACAACAACAGTGGAATCGAGACACTGCATTGAAAGCTTTGCATCTGCATGGCTTTTGACAGTCAACATCTGAAATATCGTGCAACCTATGTCAGACGCAATCCAACTCCTGACAGTTCCAGCGGCGAATCGACGTGCCATTAATTCATTGCCGGGCTTTCCCATTATGGTGGAGGCGATGTCTAACCACCACCAACTGCTTCAATAACTGCTTCATCGGGATTGAGGATGGCCCAGCCAACTCAACACTTCTGCGATGTGGAAGACCCTTTTGCGCTGCCACCTGGATTAGCTGAGTGATATGGTGCATAGAAGTGGAGGCCAACGTGAAAGATGGGGCACAACAACGGAATGATGGGGCCAAAACTGCGAGGGGAAAGAAAGAAGCGATGAGGCGTAAGAGAGGTGGCGAGGGAAGACATGTGGCAGAAGATAATAAGTGGAAGGAGCAGGATACAAGACATGATGGGTGCACATGCGGTGGGAGGCTGTCGTGGAAAGAGGCGGGACACGTGGCAGACGATGAATGGATGGTGAGATGGGAAAGGGATCATGTGGACCAGGAAGGGGGGAGCAACATATGTCGGAGGATGAGGAAAGGGCAAAAGGGGAGCGAGCCTCATCGCACGGCCAGGAAGGGAACAGGTGGTGCAAAAGATGACATGACAGGGAAAGGTCCCACGCTGGTTAACCGCAGAATGACAGAGGATGCCCAGGCTGCCTGTGCGTCGTTGATCTGGAAAATTTGATCTGCAGCCGTCGAAGAGATGCACCTTCGATTCCGGACCCCCCACCCTCCGCTTAAAGGTAGAAAGGTGGGGGGGGTCCGGAATAGCCTCGCGCACCATTGATTCAGGTGATTTGATCTTGACCGTTGAAGAGGTGCGCCCCGGATTCCGGACCCCCCCCCCCCTCTGCTTAAAGGTAAAAAGGTGGGGGGGCTCCGGAATCCCATCTACGCCATTGATCCGGACGATGTGATCCTTGCCGTCCAGATTTGGTTTTCATTTAATCATGGTCGCATTAGCACCCTGAATTTAGGACAAGTGGGTTTTAACACATTCTTTACATTCTGACCCCCCTTACAAGAAATATCGCTAACATTCAGCTCCATGGGGGATAGAGTCGTCCCTGTGATGCTCTAAGAACTCTTTGCAGATTTAGTGCTTTGCTATTGGGTTATGGAGTCATTTATTAAACTGAAAACAAAACAAAAACAATATTTACAAAAACAAAAGAGCCAACTGCGACTCACAAAAAGCATTTTTTCAAGAAATGCCCATTGACTGGGCCACTAAAAACTTCTTTTCCTTCCAGATCCTGCAACCTGTAAGTGTTGTTTGGAAATACTTCAAGGATCTTGAAAGGCCCAAACCAGAGGGCATCAAACTTACTATGCTTGCCCCTGTCCTGCCTGGGTGCATCCCACTTGAGTACCAGGTCACCCTGCTCGAATTCTTTCTTTCTGCTTTTCCTGTCAAAAGCCTGTTTGATCTTCTGCTGATGATTATAGGCCCTATCCATGACCTGTTCTCTGATCTGCTACACTTCCACCATCTGATGAATCCTTCTGACTACATGGTTGGGCTCTCCTTCAAAATCTTGGAGGAAATTCGCCACAGATATGGCAAGTTGAGTGGGGAAAATGGCCTCTATTCCGTAAACAAGTTGGAAAGGTGAGAGACTCAGGGATTTCTTTGTTGTTACCCGATCATCCCAAAGAGAAAATTTGAGCCTTGAGTCCTAGGCCCTCTTATTGTCCTCCAGTAGCCTTTTGATGAGCTTGATTAGGCTTTTTTTGGAGGACTCTGCCAGTCCGTTTCCTTGAGGATAGTATGGAGTAGAGTGAACCAATGAAATTCCAAATTGTTCACAGAACTTGACCAGAGGTTTAGACCTGAAGGGGGCGGCATTGTCAGTGACAATCCTGCTCGGGTAGCCAAATCTGGCTATGATGTCTTCCAGGAGGCTGATGATTACTTTGTGAGAATTTCTCCTGGTGGGGACAACTTCTATCCACTTGGTGAAATAATCAGTCGCAGTGAGGATCCACCTGTGCTGGCCACTTGAGGGAGGATGAATCTCTCCAATGAAATCCAATCCCCACTGCTGAAAGGGTGTCGAAACTACTACAGGTTTTAATGGCATAGGTTTGAGTTGTTGCTTACCTGAGAACTTCTGGCATTTGATGCAAGATTTGACTTCTCTGCAGACATCAGAGAACAAAGTAGGCCAGTAATACCCAGCCCGTAGGATTTTGTGGGTTGTGGTCTTCCAAAAATGATGACCTCCACAGAGACCGCTATGGAAATTGAACATTACTTTCTGGGCTTGCTGCGGATCTAGACATCTTAATAGTATCCCCAGAGGATCTTTCCAATATAAGGCTTGGTCAACAAGGCAATATCTGACCGCTTTGAGCTTTAAAGCTCTGGCCCTACTTTTTCCCAATCCATCACGGGGCTTTAATTCTTGCAGAAAGTACAAGATATCCTTGTACCAGGGACATGCTGCTAGGGGTATGATGGTCTGAGAATTCCTGCCGAATGACTCAGCTTGCTCATTGATGAAGTTAATCCCCAAAACCTTGTAATTGGATTCAGCCAGCAGCTTGGCCAAACCTTGCCCCTTTATCAACTTGGTGGGCTTAATCTCCAGGTCAAATTCCAGGATCTTGGCGATCCATTTACCCCTTCTCCCATCTATGTCAAGCTGTATAAGAATGTCCTTCACAGAGGTTGAAGGGACATATGCAGTGATCTTTGAGTGCAAGACATAGATCCTGAAAGCTTTGAGAGCTTTCACCAATGCATAGGCTTGCTTCTCCATGATTTCATACCAGAGCTCTGCATCTCTTAATGCCCTACTGTAGAAGGAAATAGGTTGCTCTCGCCCTTGATCATTTTTCTGCAACAAGACTGCTGCTACCGAGTCACCAGAAGCAAACGAGAAAATCAGGAAATCTTTAGAATAATCAGGACTGATTAGCACAGGTGCCTCAGTCAACGCTCTCTTTATTTGGGTAAAATATTCCCTGGGTTCAACAGTCCATTTCACTTCATTTCCCTTCCTGAGCATGGCTGTGATGTGTTTCACCAGCTTGACAAAGTTTGAGATGAATCTCCTTAGAAAGTTAACCTTCCCCAAAAATGCCTGAACTTCCTTCTTAGACCTGGGAAGTGATAGGGTCTGAATTGCTTCTACCCTGCTTGGGTCAATCCTTACTCCCTCAGCTGACACTATGTGACCTAACAAATTCCCCTCCTGCATAGCAAACAATGATTTTTTGGGGTTTAAAGATAGGCCATACCTCCGACACTTCAGGAAAACCTTCTTCAAGTGGCAGCAGTTCTCTTTATCAGTCTTGGAGAAGACTGTGATGTCATCCAGATATATCACCACAAACTGGTCTTTCTCCCCGATGAAGGCTATGTCCATGGCTCGCTGAAATGTTTCTCCTGCATTCATCAGTCCAAAAGGCATTTTAGCATACATGAATGTGCCCCAAGGAGTGGTGAAGGTTGTTTTTTCTCTGTCCTCAGGCATGACTGATATCTGATTGTATCTAGAGAAACCATCAATCATGGATATTCTAGATGCACCGGTTACCCTCTGCAGTATGTGTTCCATGTTGGGCAGGGGATAATTGTCCTTCTTAGAGCTCCTGTTCAGGTTCCTGAAATCAACACAGAGTCTGATTTCCCCACTTTTCTTTCTCACCGGGACCAAATTGGCTATCCACTTAGAATATCTCAGGGGGACAATGATTTGGGCATCCAACAACTTCTTTACCTCTTTCTCCATGACAGGTAGCAACATGGGATTTATCTGTCTCAACTTCTTCTTGAATGGCTTGGCCTCCTCTTTCAGTGGAATCTTGTGCTCAATGACTGATGTGTCATACGTCTTGAGGTCTTCATAGGTCCATGCAAACACATCAGCAAAATCCTTCAGCAACTTAGTGTATTTGGCCCTCTGCTCCTCGGTCAAACTCCTTGACAACTTGACAAATTTAGGCTCCTCAGGTGTGCCTATGTTTCACTTGGCAGTGTCATCATCATCACCTGAAACTTTACCCTTCACTGCCATGTCATTTCCGTCGAAAAGCCTTTCTAATGGGATAAGTCCCCTCGGCATGTAATTGCTCGGTAGTTGAATAATCTGGTGATCAACAATTTTATTTAATAACTCCCCAGGGTGATAGTCACCTTCCATGTCAAAATCCTCATCTATGTGTAGTGCAGAAAAGTCATCAATGGATTGGAGAAACTTCTCGATTTCCTGATCATCTTCAAACACCTTCTAGTGTTTGACATTGTCTGGTACAGAGGGCCTATATTTTATTTCAACATCGGATCTGACAGTGGGCAGCGTGGGGACTTCAAGCAAACTAGCTGTGACAGCTAAAAAGTCGGCTGAAGCATTTTCCTCCTGTGGAATGTAAGAAATATTAAAAGCCAGGAAGAAATTATCAACTAGGTCCCATACCTCATTTCTGTAATTCCAGAGCTGAGGATTCTTAGCCTGATAAACGTCTTTTACTTGCTGGATGATCAACTCTGCATCTCCAAACACAGTCATCTCTTTGATTCCCACTTCCTTGGCAGCTCTTAATCCCAGAACCAGAGCTTCATACTCTGCCACGTTGTTGGTGGTGTCAAACTCCAGCTTATATGACTGAGATGTGGTCTCTCGATAGGGTGATATGAATACCACTCCGACACCTGCACCTATACTGGAAGAAGCTCCATCAAAAAACATCTTCCAAACCGAGGTGGTTGGAGGGGGTGTCTCCTGATTAAGAATGGGTTTCTTTCTGATCTGTAAAGGAGCCTCAGGGGTGTGGGTGAGCTGCAGTAAAGTGGAGCCTAAATCAGTGTCCAAGGCATAGATGGGATGGTTGGTAGGGTTGGCTTCATCACTGATTATGTAGGCCAGCTGGGCTTCCCTATACAACCTCCTGTGTTCCCCTCCAAAGACTGGAATGGTGGCATATGTGAGGTCCATCTGTAATGTTCCTCCAAGTCTCTTAATCCAAGATCTTGACAACAGCATGCCAAAATTGGGGGGAACATCAGCTACCACAATATCCATGACCATACTTTTCATGGGCAACTGAAACAAATAAACTACCAGGTCCTTGATAACTCCCAAACACTGAACCCTCCTGGAGTCAAAAGAATAGAGGTCATGATAGGCTCGGGTGACTTCTAGTCCCAACTCTTCCATGACAGTTTTGGGCATGAGGTTGTGAGATGCCCCTGAATACATAAGGCAATTATGTAGCACTTTATCATGTATGTTCAGGGATGTGTAGAAGGGAGGGGATGAATCATCTCTATCTTCTACCATGGGACCTAGGACAACTGCATGCCTTTCATCTTGGAGGTTTATGGAGTCTGTGAGAGGGTATGAAGCTTCAGATTTCAACAGCTCGGAGAAGCGTTTTTTGAATTCCCCATGCTTAATTAACTCAGTGAGTGGCACAGGAATTCTGATCTTTTGGATCTCATGTTCGAAATTGAAAGAAGATATAGGCTTTAGGATTTCTCTTATTTTAGGAACATGATTATAGACGATGGGAGAGAGGGGTTGAGCCTTCTTACCTTTGTGAACGTCTGCTACTTCATTAGCAGGTTTCTCTGTTCTAGTGGATTACTCTGGAACATCAGGTGTTGCTACCCTTTTGTCGGACCTCAGGTTGTACCTGCCTCGACCGCCACTAGCTTTGTCTTCCTTGCTCAATTCATTTAGCTGACTATCCATGAGAGACTATTCATAAGCTGTCCGAGTGAGATGAGGAAAAGGAGGAGTGTCTTCTAAGCAGTGGATTTCAGGATCAAGCTCATCTATTTCTCTTTCCTCCTCATCGGCCACCAAATTGTTCTGAAAAGGGGTCTAAATTCTCTAGTCTTCTCTGTCTCTTCCCCTTTCTCTATGCATAGTTTGGGGAGAAATATTATTATTTGGCCTCCTGAAACCTCCTTTATTTTCGGTGTTCTAAGGACCCTTATACATTTTTTTCCTTTCCACCTTCAATCTCTCCACCTCTTCGGTCAGAAATTTCATCATCTCGGTCAGTTCATTCACTTGAGGGTGGGGCAACGATGGGCCAGAAGTTGAGGCTTCGGATCTTCCCTTTCTTCTATCTGCGTCAGCTTTGTTCCTCAGTCTGTCAGCTGCTAATATGTTGGATTCCACTTCCACGACAGCGTCTTTCATTTGAGCTAAGGAGGTAGCTCTTCTTTCTCTCAATAGTAGGCAGAAACCAGGATCAAATGCACCAGCATATGAAATTTGGGCAGAGGCTTCTGAGGGCTTTATGTCTGCAGGGATCTTATTGTACATCTTATTAAATCTTTTGGAGAAGTCAGAGACAGACTCTCCTTCCACTTTCCTCCGAGACCCAAACTCTATCATGTAATACATGAAATATTTTCTGTCTCCCCACTGCCTCAGAAAAACGTTATCCAATGCTTCAATGCCAGCAATAGACCCGGGGGCCAGTCCCCTGAACCATTTCCTTACCTCTCCATCTAGGCTCTGGACAAAAACTCTCATATGACATATTCATTTTCAATATTTATATTGTTTGCGTAACTGTAGAAAGTAGCCAAGTGCTCCTCTGCAGTTATGTCCCCTTCCCCCGTGAACTTGGGCATTTATTTCAAATAATCTCCAGCAGGGAGGGGATTCATAGGATGGGATAGGATTAAAGGAGCATATCTAGCAGCAACTATGGCATCCATTCTATTCAGAGGGGGATTAGCACCAGCCATGGGAACAACAGGTGTGGGAGAACTCAGAGGAGAAGGAGTGTGGATGGGAGATGTCGGAAAAGAGGTTCTTGGAGGAGACAACGGAGAAAACAGAGAGAGAGATAAAGGGACCTGCACGTGCAGATGCTTCTCTCTGTGCAGTAGTAGAAATAGAATGAGGGGTGGTGAAATCTTCAGAGGCTTGAGGTCTGTGTTGAGGCACAACTTCCAGGGAGGGGGGAGTAACAAGGATCTCTCTTTATGATACCAGACCAGAAGGAGAAAACTCAGCAGGAACACTCCCGAAGTTTAGAAAACGGGAAACCTCAGAGGAAGGACGACTAGGAAGCTGAGAATAAGAAAATGGAGTTCTCACAGAAGGGGCTGGCGTATTACTTGTTTCGGCAATGGAAACTTGTTTTGCAGAGCTCTTTCCCTTTCTGCGCACTGCTTCTGAGTCAACTTCTGGTGTAGCTAAAGGCAAGTGTGGATTAGACCTCGTGTTTCTGCCTCTCGAAGCCACAATTGATAGAGCAGGTTCTCCCCAGCGGAGTCGTCACAATGGAGTCACCAGGTGCACAGTAGCAATCTTCAAGTTCTGATATCTGATGCACCTTCAGAATCAGTTGATCTTTGTCGTTCAAATCCGGGGAAAATGTTCAACTTCATCCCCGGCAATGGCGCCAGAAATGTTAGCGTCATAAGTCACTCCTGGATTGCTTGCAGGAGCAGAGCCTGACATCCATCAGTTTAATGTCACGATTTTTTATAAGGGGTGATAAAATGGAAGCAAACTCGGAACAATATGTCTCAACTCAGAAACTAGGCCAGACATGCATGGGCGAGTGAGGTCTTAGATAAACTCCAAACAGCGAGTTGTAATAAGGGTGAATAAGGGGAAGACTTGTTCGAGAGGAGTGCAAAGGACTGTCATAAACAACCAGTTCCTAACAGACTGTGAAAGAAAGCATTAAGAGGCAATATCATCTTACGCTCAAATGCAGGAAACCAGAGGAAACAGTAATGCGACAACAAATCATTTATCATAACATAACTGTGCTAATCCACGCGAAGCATTCGTTAGTGAACCCTCTGATATAAGATGAAAACAAAGATGGAAAAGGAGAACTATTTGTCATAAAACAAGAAATCTCAAACACAGATGCATAGCCATAGAACCAGAATGATTGTTAAAACTTTACAGTCGGGAGCTTAGCTCTACCATCGATAGATACAAAAATGGCGAAAATGCCTTCATATACTCAGAACAACAATAGCAGTGGAATCGAGACACTGCATTGAAAGCTTTGCGTCTGCATGGCTTCTGACAGTCAACATTTGAAAGATCGTGCAACCTATGTCAGATGCAATCCAACTCCTGACAGTTCCAGCGGTGAATCGACGTACCATTAATTCATTACCGGGCTTTCCCATTATGGCGGAGGCGATGTCTAACCACCACCAACTGCTTCAATAACTGCTTCATCGAGATTGAGGATGGCCCGGCCAACTCGACACTTCTGCGACATGGAAGACCCTTTTGCACTTCCACCTGGATTAGCTGAGCGATATGGTGCATAGAAGTGGAGGCCAGCGCAAAAGATGGGGCACATCAACGAAATGATGGGGCCAAAACTGCGAGGGGAAAGAAAGAAGCGATGAGGCGTAAGAGAGGTGGCGGGGGAAGACATGTGGCGGAAGATAATAAGTGGAAGGAGCAGGATACAAGACATGATGGGTGCACATGCAGTGGGAAGCTGTCGTGGAA
>JASDQU010815848.1:19071-29116 GCA_032191745.1 Picea mariana
GTAGTTGATGAGTAGTTGATACATGATTGGTACATACATGGTACAGGTTGATTACAGGTCGAGGTACAGGTTTGTGCATGGTTTATGCACTCAATTATGGTACAGGTTGATTACAGGTTGGTTGGTACAGGTTGGTGCATGGTTGATGCACTTGTTTATGGTACAGGTTGGTGCATGGTTGATGCACTTGTTTATGGTATAGGTTTATTACAGGTTGTTTGGTACATGTTGATTGGTACAGGTTTACAACGATATATCTCACAGTGATAGTGTGACAGTGGTTCCATCATTCTACTTCTACTTCAGGGCAGTTGGACGGGTGTTTGTAGCCACCTTTCAGTTGTAGCTAGAGAACATAGGCGGTTGTAGCCTCCTTCTGGTTGTAGCCAGAGAATTGGGGAGTTGAAGCTTCCCTCATGTTGTAGCCTGAGAAACTAGGGGGTTGGAGCCTCCTTCTAGTTGCAGCTGGAAAAGGAAGGAAGTTGGTGCTTCCAATGAATGTAATTCTTCAAGACATATAAGAAATAACATTCTGTGGTTTTCTCCTGCTTTGGGTTTCCACGTAAAATGTTGGTGTACTGTGTATGTGTATGATTGTTCATTTGTTCATTGCTTATTTAATATGCATTTATTGGATGATAATGCTACATTCATATAACACTTGGATTATATGGTTAAAAAGGACTAAATTTCTCTATTACTGATTCACCCCCCCTCTCAGTAATCCAACAGTTGGAACCAGGGAACTGAAAACATTGATTTTTATATAATAAAAAGTACCATATATGTCATGATCTGATTGAACAACGGATTGGAGATCTTATTGTTGGCTTTGTTATTCCCAATGTTATATATGTTGGCATATCCAAAGCATTTGATTGTATATGGTCTTTTTGAATCATATATTTTCTTATGCATTGGTCAAAGGTTGATTAATGCTAGCATTAGTTCGAATGTTTGGCTTAGCATTTTCTGCTACCTATAATACATTCTCTAGCATATTACTATGTGTGATTTTTTCTTTATTCTTGCGTGCTTCGAGAGAACAGGTCTGCCACGCTGCATTTTTTCTTAAATGTTTGCACAGGGCTACACCCTTCGATGGTTCTGACAGTATTAAGTGTTTACCTAATAGGTCTGGCAGTCTTAAATGTTTATTGTACAAATGCATTGAAATACAATTTCATTCCATTTTTTTGATGGTGTTGTTTGCAGTGAAGTTGTGTTGAATTGTTCTCCACTGACATCGTTGGTCCAATGGTTGATGCTTGTTCGCTGGTTCGTTACATGATTATTATTCTTGTTTGATTCAACTTTGCAAATTTGAGGTCCTGTAGTTGCAGTTGGACATATTCGTGGTTGTTCGATGCTTTGTTGTTATTCAACTTTGCAAGTTGTTGGATCTGTTGTTGTTGTTTGTAAGTTTTGGGGCTGAGCTCTTGTCATCCCTTGTTGACAGGTAAGTTTATGTGCCATCGTTTCGTTGTTATTTTTCAATGGTGGGAGTCCCTTCCTCGAAATTTTGTTTCAGACCATCTTTCTTTGTGCTCTTAATTTATGTTCCTGGAAACCATGCGTCTTCATATGTCAGCTTTCATGTTCATAGCTATTTCAAAAATTGCAATGCAGAGGGGTTTTCGAAAACTAGTTCGGAGCTATCAGAAGAGGGAACCATCCACCGGGGTGTAGAGGCAGGGAATGCTTTTATTCTGTGGGTCGAAAAACTGCATCCACCTATTGCCTTTGTCCTGTCCTTTCTATTTTGCAGAAATTTTTATGGCTCTGAGAAGCTTGTAGGATGCACACCATGAATAGGTTCAAATCGATCTTTATGCTCAGTAAATTTATGGTGTTATTTATTTGCGTTGTTTCTTCTGTTTGGTTCACTTTCCAGTGTAGGTTTGTTTTCTTGTCACCTGCTATGGGGACTAGGGGGGATTGAAATTGACAAGAAGAAGGTTGAAATATACATACGGGGATTTCTACGCAGTTCCACGCTTGTAGTTTTCTTGTTTTACTTTCTTTTCTTTTTTTTTACCTCGTTTTATTTTTTTCCCCCTTTTCTTCGTTTTCATGCAAATTGAAAGTATCTAAGAAACAACATCAAAATCACAATTCAAAAGATGAAATAAGTAATAGATGTTGAGTCGTATGAAATAGATACACACTCCATTATACATGACAACATTGACGAGGTGTTGCATAGCAATGGCCTTTTTAGATTGGATGCATTCTCGTATACTGTAGGGGATTTCCTTTTCAATGCATTTCAGGTTCTATTGCATTTCTGTTATTCCTCGACCGACCTGCGCAATGGATTGATAGATTATTTCTTGGACTATTTAAAAAATGGCAATGTTGAGGCATTGGAGTCATATGAATATGAACTGGAATCTGATTTTCTTCGGCAATTGCATGGAATACATGATGTTGCTACATATTTTTCAAAGATACAGTTGTCTGCATCTCCAATTCTGCACATGAGAGGGGACTTTGGGGAGATACATTTTGTATACGATGGTTGTCTAACTGGATCAATATATCAATTGGAATATGGTCATTGACAAGAAAAACAAGATATCTACTATTCAACAAAACTACATCTAACAATCCATATTGCATCTTGTTCCATGATGCCAATATTGTCAGTGGTCATTATGAACCACTACTCTATAGAAAATTGTCCATATGCAATCTTGAAGTAGCTCATATTTACTTGTCCCTCATTTGCAAAGACCTTGAATCGCAGTGGAAATGGATTATGCATCGCATAGACTGCCATGGTTTACAGCTAGCAACAACTATTGTGTCTAGATGTGGAGATATTCTGTTCAATGCAATTTGTTGTTTGGTAGCAGAGGATTTCGATGTGCAGTTGTTGCGGCTTTACACTGTACAATCCTTTTTCAATGCAATTATAGGCGGCATCCAACATGATTTTAGCTACTTTCACTTTCTCCATATCTCCTAGAAAATATGTCGGCAATTGGAAATTGTCAGTAAAACCTTGTAAACATGGCACTGCCATATGAAAAAGGAAATGTGGAGGGTTGAAGATTTTGTTTGCAATAGTTGCCTATCATTTGCAGAGTAAATATCCAGGTCTGGTTGGCCTTGCCATATGGCACTATCCATTCCTGGTCTATTGATTCAAATTATGATCGAACAATTGAAATCCTCTCATTGAAAACAGATACAACACATATTCATTATCAACCTTTGCTTGGACATATCATTGGTTCAGGGTTCAATGTCCATGCCACCCAAACCGCATTGAATCTGCATACACGTGGCATGCTTTTTAGTGAGAATGAAACTCCTCCCAGTTGCGATATGGCCATACAGGGCTTAAACAAAAAAGCCATGCGTGAAATTCATCCCAGTTGCGATGAGGCCATACAAGTCTTAAACAAAAAAACGTAGACTAAGTTATCACAACTTGAAAAAAGTTATGCGTGAAATTTGTCCTAGTTGTGATGAGGCCATACAGGCCTTAAACAAAAAATGTAGACTAAGTTATCACAACCTGAATGAGAGTGAAATTAATCCCAGTTTCCATCAAGTTATCCTATCCTTCAACAACAAACGTAGAATAAGTTACCACAACTTGAAAAAGGTCATGCACGAGAGAAAAAAATACATTGCTACACTTCCTTTTAGAGAGAAACTCACATATCACAATCTAAAGAAATTTGTCCATGCATAACACAACAGAAATAGGTACGGTCGCATATCCCACAATGGTCATGCAACTATCACATTTCATGGGCTAGGAGCAATACCATGCAGTACTACCAATGAAAACCAGTAAACACTTTCTACCCATACTTCCCTGCGAAAGAAAGATGCAAGACAAACCTACATGAAACAAATTAAAGACACTCCTTCCATTGCATGTGCAATTTGTGAACAATTGAATTTCACAAAAAAACAATAAGTCTTTCACACCTAATTTGGAAGCAGAATACCTCCACTTGACAGTGTATGATAAAACATTTTCCAGTGGAAAAAAATTTCTTCCATGCAAATAGTCGCTTGAAAATGGGAAAATGCCACAATTTGCAACCCCTGACCAAATAAGATGTAATACACCACTACCATATGTAAGTGAACTCATGGAACTTGAAGAGAGACTTGTGTCTTTGCGAATTGTATTTGCACAAATCAGGCCTTGGGGCTATAAACGGCCCCAGATGGGCTTAACAAGATCAATTATTAATGTGCATGTTCAACTAGATGTTGTGGAAAAAGCCTTGCCACAATTCATTACCGATACAATGAAAATTGTTGTGGATCTAAAAATACGCTTGCGATACAAAAATGCATATCAGATAGGCAAATTGTCTGTGCATGTTTTTATGAAAGAATTAAATGAATTATGTTCCAGGGCCCTGTACAAAGCACAAAACATTTGTATAAATGAGAACTGGAACAATGTTCTTGGATAAGAGGATGCCAACTCTGCAGAGACTCTCAAAAATGCTAGTGAATTTGATACAAGTCATGAATCATAGAATGAAGCACCTACTGAGACATTGGTGCATGGATTCACTAATTCACAGTGCATTCATGACTTGCAAGACAAGATTGTTGAAATTGCACTTGTTGAGGGGCAACGTCCACTTGGAATATTCAAGGACAAATTTGCTGAGGAAATGAACTTCCCAACACTCTTCTATGGAGATCCACGTGCCACTAACATCCCAAAACGATTTAGTTATCATAAAATAGTCTGATGGGAGCTTCTACATTCAAGCGGTGACTTCTCCTGTCACATAACAAATTTGTTTTTCAAAACAATGCGCATAATAATAGAGAAAGTTCTCTATTGCATGTGGGTCCGAATAAGAAAAGGCCAGTTACAAGGAAGAAATTTGTTGGCCAAGGATGTCAAGTACAAAGTAAACCTAGAAAAAATTCTGAAATATGATATTAGATACATAGATTTCAAAAACATTTGCACCTCTCCTGAATATTTGCAACAAAAAAAGAAAAATATTTTTGCAATGATCCGGAAACTGGGCCCGCCAACATTTTTCATCACATTTACAAGTGCAGAGCATTGTTGGGATTCATAGGTGGCTGTCGTCTCTGACTTGCATAGGAACAGGAAACATAAAAAAAAAACCAATACACTGGAAAATAAGGACATCGACTACCTCATAAGAAAAGACCCAGTGACATGTACTCACTATTATAGACATAGAATAAATGCTTTGAGACAATTGATATGCCATGATGAAATGTTTTTTGGAAAAATATCAGACTACTTTTTTGTGACTGAATTCTAGAATAAGGGAAATGAACATGATCACAAACTGTTGTGGATAGAGGGTGCACCAGTCTATGGAGATGACAACAATTCAAAGATCGAGAAATTTGTGGACAAATACATAACATGCAACATAGATCATTTGGATCCAGAACTTGCCAAATTTCATAAACATTACCATACAAGAAGTTGTAGAAAACAAAAAAACTCGCATTGCAGATACAACTTTCCCATGCCGCCAATGAGAGCTACAAGAATCATAAAGCCACTTAGTTTAGAGGACAATGTTGTTGTTGAGAAATCTAAATCCTTGTTCTCATTTCTAGAAGAAGGAGAGTTTGACGAGCTGATGAGCTTCGATGACTTCTTGATAGAGATAAATCTATCAGAAGATGAGTACATACTAGCCATACAATGTACTCTTAAACAACCAACAATTTTCCTTAAATGAAATTTTTTCCATATTTGAAACAATAGTTTCTCCAAGGACATGCCAGTTATGTGGAAAGCAAATACAGACGCGTAGTACGTAATCAATGCATATGTTGCAGCATCGTATTGTACCTCGTATATGACAAAGGTTGACAAATATATGACAAGTGCATTCAGAGGAATACACAAAGAACATGAAATAAGTCATATTGATGCCATACAAATGATACACACACTTGGCAATACATTGCTTAATCTTCAACAAATGTCTGCTCAACAAGCAGTTCACATTGCACTTTCCCTGCCCCTCACTTGTAGTTCAAGAAAATGTGTCTTCATAAACACATCTCCACTTGAGAAACACACATTTGTGCTTAAACTACCGGTTTTGCTAGAACAAGAGCCTGACAATTAAGAAGATGTGCTATGTCGCTCTATTGTTGATTATTACCTCTAGCATCCATCTCCTATTAGCCATATCTGCTTAGCAGAAATCGTATCACATTACAAAAAAAATGGTGCAACCATATCAAAAAGAAAAAAACCCTCTGTGATACGGTTTGTCAAATACAATAAACATTCTGAATATGAAAACTATTGTAGAGAAAAATTGTTGCTATACGTTCCATTCGATGAAGCTAGATTTACTTGCAATGTTAATCCGACATGGGGTGATCTAGAAATTGTAGTTAATGAGCTAGAAAACCCTAACAATCTTGATGAGACATTCACAAACAGAAAAACAACCAGCACTAATTGTAAGTCCTATGAATTACAAGCGGATTTGCCTCGCCCTCGAGCAAGTGGAAGTGAAAAATGTATCGATCTTGGTTTTCAAGTCACAAAACATCCTTTCCTAATTGAAAATAATGAATACCACAGAATAAGACGTCTGTTGAATCGAGAACAACAAACAATTCTAAAGGACTTGCACTTAAAAAACGCTTGAACATGGACACTCCTGTGCACCTGTTCCTTACAGGCGGAGCAGGAATAGGAAAGACATTCACAGCGAAATCACTATTCCAAATGATTATACAAATCTATGATTCAAACAATTCCTCTGATCCTATGAAACCAAAGGGCCTAATAGTTGCATACAGAGGAAAAGCTACATATAATGCAGGTGGAACAACAGTCCACTCTGCATTTTTAATGCCTGTTAACAAGTCACACTTTCTTCCACTTAGCAAGGAAATGTTGGATACATTGTCTAAGATTTATGATGAACTCCAACTTATCTTTATAGATGAAGCAAATTTGATTGGAAGTCGGTTCTTGTATTCCATTGACAACTGACTAAGAAGCATAAAACATGTGCACACAAAATACTTTGGAAACATTGACATGATATTATGTGGGGATCTTTAGCAGGCACAACCCATCCAAGATTCTTTGATATTTGAACAACCTACCATTAACATGCAAACAGTGATGCATGACTTCTGGAGAGACAATATTAAATGCTTTGAATTGCATACTACAATGCGCTAGACAGATGAAACATTCATTGCAGTTCTGAATAGAATGCGGACAAACAGCCAAACATATGATGACTTAACATATATCAATTCGAGGTGCATGAGACCTACACAAACAGACCCAACGTTCCCTTTTTTATCATCGAAATTTCGTCAACAAATGGTTACAGGAATCCAGCATCTTCAAAACACCCATTAGTTCACTCATGGACCAAAACTGCATTTCCAAAAGGTCCAAAACTATACAACTAGTTATAAAATAAGCATGTGCTAAGACTACACAGGGAACATGCACACATGTGCCATCCATAAATGCAAGAAAAATGCACATGTGCACGATGCGTGACTATGGACGCAAAAAATCGTGCACCCCTCAGAACGGTGCATTTATGATATTGGTCGGCCTTCCACCCACTTTTGGTTCAGCTTCCAAGTCGATTTGACACCCAAATCTCGGTTGAATCCAACTGGGGGGTTGGTCAAAGACCTAAGGGTGCCCTAAAGGGCCCCTTGTTCACATTAAGAACTGGTTGCATAATGCCTCAAAGCTATGCTATAAAAGGAGGCCATGGGTGCACTATATTTCAAAGGAATTCATTTGTACTGTTATGTTGCTTACATTCTCTTGGAGAATCCTCTTTTCTCACCAAGAGTATACAAGCACCATTTCATTTAGCCATTCATATCACCTCTTGAATGAATGTGCTTTGCATTTTCTTCACCATTTCATTCTAGTTTGCTACTTGTAAGAAGAGCTCAATATTTGGGGGTCCAAGAACCCTCCCTTGGAAGAAGAGGGGACCCATATATCTCCCTTTCTCTTTGGTGTTTTCCCACAAATACAATCATATCTATTGGTGGCATGAGTGTTGTTTATTTTTTATTTTAATGTTCTTATGCACTCTAGTTTAGTTTCTTTTATTGTTCTTAGCTTAGTTCTTCCTTTACTTCTTATGCTTGATGTTTCTAACTCTTTCTTTCACTGTTGTCTTGCCTAGATAACCCAACTAGGATTGTAAGCATCCTTATTTTGCTCATTTAGGTGACAAAAGGGGTGCAACAGATTGGCAACTCCACTGGGGATTGGTATCAATTTCCTCCCCCATTTGGGTTATTTTAGCTCTTCTTTTTGTTTATTTAACTTGCAGGAACCATAACCGGACCACGCCTACCTCTGCAAAAGGCCAAATTCAAAGCTGAGCTAAGAGAATTTCATCTGAAATTTTTCTTCACGGCCGTGTAACAGAAGTGCGTAGGTTTTTTGACCCACAGGTGTGTCTTCAGTGCACATGCGCTCAACCCACCGTTTTTCTCAGTGCATTCTGCACACCTACGCCAAAGGGTCATTTTTTAGTTGCGCATTGGCGCTACATGCACCTCTGTCTACTCTGTGATCTACGCATCTGCTCAGAAATTCACACATTGTAAGGGTTTTTGTAATTTTTGGAGGGTCCATATCCTTCTCAAGCTTGATTCTATGCAAATTGTAATATGCACCACACTTAGATTCCCTCTCCACATGAAGGGATAGTCAAAACATAGGCACTTAGGGGGTTAAAATCATTATTTTTCCTCTTGTTGCTTTCATTTTTCCACATGGATGGCTTTCTTTGATTAAAGTTAAGTTGGAATCATTCTAAATCACATATAAAACTTGCATTGGGACTAGAAAGTAGATATCAATCATTGAGTATGCTCTTCTCTCGCGCCATAGAGTGACCTTGAGAATCATAAAAGCAATTGAAAAAAAAATCATCTCCCTTAAAAGACAAAATATTTAGGAGAGGACAACAGCCCCCTCGGGACTCCTCTTAGTTTATTTTTCAAAGACATCTTAAAATTGTAAGGGCCCATACATGCCCACATGCTACAAAGATAGGATAGTGTTGAAATCTACTTTCTTAGATTAAATCACTAGGGAAGTTTAAAGGTTTTGTAATGGGCCCATACATCCCCACATGTCCACAATCTAGGATAGTTTCAAAGCTTTCTTAGATTAAATCACAATAGGGAGTTAAAGGATTGGTAAGGACCCACATGTCCACATGCTAGTTCTCTAGGGACTTTAAAATTCCACAAGGTTGTACCAATGGAATTTAGTTAATTAGGTAATTAAGACTTGTAAGGACCACATGAAGTCCACATGCAGCAAGGTGACACCTAACTTATTAAAAATTTGACACACTTTCACTTGTTCACACACAAAGTCACTACTCACTCACATAGTTTCCATCTTGAAACGTGGAGGTTGAAGTAAGTTTCCTCCAAAAGGATTCTAAAACACCCCACCCTTTTCTTGACAAAACTATCCACTCCCACTTAATTTCAACGAGGTTGGTTCACACCCCCAATCTCTCAAACAAACACACCTAAAATCTTTCTAAAAACTCACTAAGTTTTCCTCCACAAGAGGTACCAAAAGAAATTTTTTAGTCTAGGTAGGATCTCTGGGATAGGCATCCAAATAACTCCTCGTTATCTGGTTCTCACATATTCAAACAATAAAAGTTGTCAAATAAGGAACTTTCAAATCCTCCAAGTCATGTGTTTCTACACCATAAGGCAGGGAGATACCCGTGAAGTGTTGAAGGCCGAGGTCCAGATGTTCTATGCGTCCCCCCTTGAGGCACCCACCTCTTGGATGGGATCCAACCTGTGACCCATTTTTGAGGCCAAAAATATAAATGTCGCACTTTAACCGAGGTACCTAGTGACCAACTTTTGAGGACATCTACCCAGGTGACAATTGTGGGCTGCAATTGCACCTTGATCGGATTTTGTGTGGCTATTGGCAAATATCGCTAGCTCTTTCGAGATATGCACCCTCTACCCCTCATTATAACTGATTACTTCATCCTTC
>JASDQU010815848.1:37861-53672 GCA_032191745.1 Picea mariana
GGCCCCTGACGAGTCGACGCCCTGATCAACTCCACCTCACGCCCATGAGACCCCACATATGCACACACAAAAAACAAACGATAGCATCAACATCCATCCATACATAAAAATATATTCTATACTATCTAAATATCAAACAATTAAAACAAATACACCCACATACATCTTCGGTCGAACACCTCTCCAAGGGGTAGCACCATATCTGGGTCCTCTCGAAAATCCACCCCACTCTACGAAAACTGGAGGATAATCTGTGGCATCTGACGCCACACCTGTGCAGCCTCAGCCGTAAAATAGTGGCCACCCTCCCCACCACTTTTATGAACCAAGATCTTCTCCCACCGCCTCAGTCATGGCTCTCGCACACTAGGCGCGTCCAAAAGCACTCTAGGGCGCAACATCAACACCCTCTCCAAAAAACACGCCACCAAGATAGACCCAAAGGAAAACTCCCCCGAGTCAGCAGCTCGATACCTTTCAATATGCCCTACCATATTGGCGTGGAGCATCAACCCCCAGGCAAAGTGCTCACCGCCCAATGCCCTCTGCATAATCCTCAGCTGACCCCTACTGATCCGTTGAGTCACGAGAGACCCATAGACTCTCACGATCATCGCTACCATGCAACAATGCACAAGGGCGTCCATTGCCCCAATACTCACCACGGAGCCCGACATAAATTTCTCCCCGAACAATACCTACAAGATAAGACAACCAACTGCCCATCCCCGAGTAACACGGGCGTCGATGGTAACGGAGTTCCCTAAAAAGGGAGCCTGGTCAAAAAATATACATCCTCCACCACAGTGAAGGCCAACTACTCACCCTGCACCATGAAGCAATGAAAATATGGACTCCACATCGAAATCAAGAACTACAATAAGTACTCTCGTGCCCACACTAACAAACACTCAAAAAACTTCAACAACCCACAAGCTTCCAAAGTGTGCCGGACCGTCGACTCCTCATCCCTCACTGCCTCCCTCAGGCGTGACCAGTCCCTCTCTCTCCAATTAACTGAAATCGTCCAAATGGTCACCTGCATCCACACATACAGTACTTGATCAGCCATCACAACCCATAAAAATATCAAAATCTCCACAAAAGATAAATTTTTACATCCATCTTATTTGCCTCAAAGGCGCGACTTTTTTTCCCATAGGTGCACCCCTATGAGCGCTTGTTCATCCATAGTTGTGCACTCATGCGTGACTATTGGCCATACAAGGGTGCACCCATTTTCCCCTATCACACATATAGATGCACATCATAGCACACTTGTTACTACACAGTTGCGCACACATGCGCAACTATCAGGAATACAGTCGTGCATGCATGCACTGTTGTGCTTCGAACAGGTGCGCATGTAGGAACACAGTCATGCATGCATGCCCTGTTGTGCTTCGAACAGGCGCACATTACATGCATGCCTATTTTCCCCCTTCGATCACCCCCATGCGCGACTCTCTCAATTACATCCGGCACTCATGTGTGTGAATCTTTCAATCGCTCACGCACTGGGGGTCCCACACTCACAAAATCCCCTGTACGGTCATCCGTATAGCCCCTACCCAAAAAAGAAATCCTAGTTACTATGCAAGAGGATACGATCGCTAACCTGAAACTCGTTGACCCTAAATTGGCTGGCTCGATCTCCCGGGATATCCAAATATCTCCTCAAATTTCTCGTCCAGTCACTCTGGCAGCAGGTATAATTGAGGTGGCAATGTGGGCCCTACATCTATATATAGTCCCTTTTGCCAAACTTCCATACTCCATTCCAGGAGCTCTGAACGTCCGTTTTCTAATCTGTCTTCAGCCATGGGACTAGGATCCCACCACCTACACATTCATAGTCCCCAGGCCACCATCCATCCTAGGCCCCCGGGGAGCATTTTTTTCACATCACACCCAGGTACGCATGCTTATGTTCAAAATTATCAAATAATCGTTATATTCTTCATCTTCAGATATTGTTCACGTCAGGTATTTATTTTTCATGTGTGCAGGTACTTAGTCACCACAAATCAACACAGTCCTTTCAGTTATAAAATCACTACTGGCATGTAATCATTCCCTCTGAATATCAATTGCATTTCCCAGTTACACCCGCCAATATTTGCCTCTAGGTCCCCCCCCATCCGTCTCTGCGGTACTGATACCTCCTTTGCATTTCAAGTACTGTCACCCAGTAGCACTCTTCCCCTCATGAGTTGTCCCATTTACAGTCCCCCTTGGCACTTTGACACCCATGCTTCTTTCACCCCCTAGGGCTGTGAGTCCTCATAGTCTTTGCATTCCCAAGAATTAGCTGCATGCTCCTTCTCCTCATTGTGCTAACTTCCCCATAATGGAATCCCGCGTAATATCGTCCTGATTCGCCTTTTTGACTTCACCTCCACAGTATCATTATCCCTCCATCTCATCCACCATCAGTTTTCCCATCTGCAGATTGTCCTCCATTCATTTCACCTAATACAGAAACCCACCTATGGGGCCCCCACCCTCCACCTCCTTTCCACGCAACTTACACCCTCACGGGCCAAGCCATATTGCACCGGGGCACCTGTTTCTGTATCTGTATGCTCATCCCCAATTATTCTTTATTTATTTGGTAACTGTACAAATCCTTTGTTTTCATCCATTACGTAGTTTTTTGTCGTCACCTTTGGCGACATTCCTTTTTCCGACGAACGCAACCTCTGCCACCCTTGGTTGGGGCATACATTATCTTCTACTCCTGTTGACATCATCCATAAACCCTGAGCATCCCACAGTCCATGTACCCCTGATCTCTAAGTTTGTCTACTTTGTCACGCCTCTGGCACAATTTAACCCCAATCTAGTCATCCCCTTGATACTATATTACGTTTCACGGTTGTTGCTACTTATCCTTCACAAAATCCCCCAATCAAGGGCAGTCTTGAGTCTCCCCATCTCTCGAATCTTTCCATGTTCCTCCTCAGTTCCTAATTTTACCCTGTGGATTTCATAAAGCCCTTTTCTTCTTGGAGTCATGTTTCCCTTTCTGTTGACATCAACACAGTTCCCATAAAGGCGACAATATCTTGGCTCTCATTACCTTTATAATGCAGATTCTTGAACGACACAGAGAGAACCATCATTTCTCTCTATTGTCATTGACCCCCACGACATTCAACTTCAACACTTTATCATGTGGTGGTGGGTCTTACTTTGCGACTATTGCAGTTGTTTTTATATATGCTGAAGACCTCTAAAATTTGATAGACTATCAATGTCTGTGTATCATCGACACTTCTCACAGGTTTCCTTACCTTTTTCAGAGTTTGTTCACCATAATAATTGTCCTCTGTCATTATCAAACTTCCCTGGAGGGTGCTTCCATGATCTACGTCAACAAATAGCTTCAGTTACTATCTTACACATTTTTTAGTTACATGGGCATGCCCGCCTCATTTGTACACAGTTTTATTTTTTTTCAACCCTTGCGAAAGGTTTGGATCTTACAGGTTCCCCTCCCCTCTCCCTCCAATGGGTCTCTCTTGATACTCCCCTCGATGCTCTTTATTACAAAGGTACTCTCAGTAGAAGAAACATTGATGTATTTCAGCTATACGTATGCTCCTAACCTCACACATCATGGGGCATCTGTTATCACTGGAATTTCGTCCACAAATGGTTATAGGAATCCAACATCTTCAAAACACCCATTAGTTCACTCATGGACCAAAAATGAATTTCCAAAAGGTCCAAAACTATACAACCAATTATAAAATCAGCATGCGTTAAGACTACACAGGGAGCACGTGCACATGCACCATCCAGAAACGCAAGAAAAATTCACATGCGCACGATGTGTGACTGTGGACGCAAAAAACCATGCACCCTTCAGAATGATGCATTTATGATATTGGTCGGCCTTCCACCCATTTCTGGTTTAGCTTCCAAGTCGATTTGACACCCAAATCTTGGTTGAATCCAACTGGGGGGTTGGTCAAATACCTAAGGGTGCCCTAAAGGGCCCCTTGTTCACACTAAGAATTGGTTTCATAATGCCTCAAAGCTATGCTATAAAAGGAGGCCATGGGTGCACTATATTTCAAAGGAATTCATTTGTATTGTTATGTTGCTTACATTCTCTTGGAGAATCCTCTTTTCTCACCAAGACTATACAAGCACCATTTCATTTAGCCATTCATATCACCTCTTGAATGAATGTGCTTTGGATTCTCTTCACCATTTCATTATAGTTTGCTACTTGTAAGAAGAGCTCAATATTTGGGGGTCCAAGATCCCTCCCTTGGAGGAAGAGGGGACCCATATATCTCCCTTTCTCTTTGGTGTTTTCCCACTAATACAATCTTATCCATTGGTGTCATGAGTGTTGTTTATTTTCGATTTTAATGTTCTTATGCACTCTAGTTTAGTTTATTTTATTGTTCTTAGGTTAGTTCTTCCTTTACTCCTTATGCTTGATGTTTCTAACTCTTTATTTCACTGTTGTCTTGCCTAGCTAACCCAACTGGGCTTGTAAGCATCCTTATTTTTCTCATTTAGGTGACAAAAGGGATGCAACACCCTTACCTGTTCTACACAAATAAGGATGTTTCAATGCATAACAACCACATGCTATCGCTCATGCATGGCGATGATGTCATCATCAATTCAATTGACCTGGAATAAGACAACCATGGAAATGTGCCACGTCATGAACATACAACCACTTTACCTTTGCATCTTGTCCTTAAATTAGAAATGTTGGTTGAAATATATGCCTGTAACTGTTATTCATAGGATGGCTTGGTCAATGGTGCAGATGGAATACTAAAAGGCTATATGAAAACATAAAAACTTGATGTCCTTTGGATTAAGTTCCATGAACCGCATACAGGCAAGCGACAAGAAATCAAGTTGGCTTAGCTATATAATTCAAACACTGCAAGTGATTGGACACCTATTTTGTGAATATCAAAGAGAGTATTGACATCAGCAAAGACAGGTCGACGGAAGATTCTAAAATAGTTTCCAATTAAACTTGCATGTGCACATACAGTCCACAGATCGCAAGGACTAACACTTGATAATGTTTCATTTCAGCCTACTGGAATTCAGATACATGGACTTGTATACATAGCACTGTCCCATGTTAGAAGCATAGACTCCTTGTATTTACTAAGTCCTCTTACAAAAGATAACTTCAAAGTGAAACAAAACGTTGATATTGAAATGGAACGACTCAGGACCACCACAAAATGGCAAATGCAGTATGATTACCAATTCATACAAATAAAGTCATATGTATCAATTCTCTCGCTTAACACACGCAACTTAAATGCATACATGGATCATATACTCAATGACTATGATACAATGCAATCTGATATCCTGTGCTTGCAGGAAACATATATGGCATTATGCATGCAGAACAAGCAATTCCCAAATCACAATTGCATATCAAGTTACATTACACATGGGGCAATGATATTGGTGAAAAAACATGTACCAATTTTGGACCATATACATATCAAAGAAAAGAATGTTGAGGTGGTGCTTGCAAATTTTTTTTTCCATGAAATAGAAGTTGCAATACTGAATCTGCATGTTGCTCCCCATGCAACATTCTCCAACATAGTAGATGTTATTTCCAATGCATTGGGCCATTTCCATTTGAACGGACCCATTCTACTTGTAGGAGACTTCAGTATTGACATGCTACAAAATAATGCTAGAAAAAAAGAATTGGAAAAATACATGTGCAAATGCAGTCTCCGCTTTCTTTTGAACAACACAAGCCATCTGCAAAACACAATTATTGACCATGTGTGGTCGAATGTTCCCATTCCTCAATGAAAAATGTTTATCTTAGACATATATTGGTCTGATCATGACACAATTGGTATTGCACTTGAATTATGAGATATACATCAAACATATTGCAAAGTCATATTTATATGTTTCAAAGCATATCTGTATAGCTTGTTGCAAAAAACAAAAACAAATTATCAAGCTTCTTAGTTTTCCCTGATTTGTACACATACTGGTTTGGTCACCATATAGTTGGTGTTGCACTTAAATTATGAAATATACATTTTGCATATTTCAGAATTATATTTGTATGCTTCAAACCATATCTATCTATCTTGTTGCAGAAAATCGAGATATCCAACTTCTTAGTTTTCCCTGGTCTATAATTGTTGTTGGTCACAATTTTTTTTGCGCAAATATATATATATATATATATACACAGAAACTTGAATGATCTTAAAAAAAAAAAGGTACATTCTTCTAAAACTATCTGTTACTCTATTCATCTTATTCTATTTTTTTTAGTATATGTACATAGTACTTGCCTTTTTCTTTACATGTTAACTTATGTTCATATCCGTTTTGTTTTGTGCTTTTTTTCATAGAAACAAACATGAAAACTAGACACTGCAAAGAACTCCTAACCAGGAATGTAGAGGAATCCATGCAAAGGTGTGTTTTTTATGCCCGTGTTCCATATTCAATATTTTTTCGTTTACTCTGTCTGTATTTGTTGAACTGGTTTGCACCTCTGTTTTTTTTTTTTTTTTTTTTNTTCATTGACTTGTTTTTGTGTGTGTAATACATATTCAATCTTGAGCCCGCCGGTCCTAGAGTCCGTCTGTCAATTTGTATAATGTGAAACTCCAAATTTTGTTTGGAGGACATAGAATAATAGAAGTGCAATGTTGAGCCAGCCAGCTCGCAAATCCGCTTGTCAATTTGTATATTGCGCAACTTTGGGTGTTATTTGCAGGACACATAACATTAGAGGACCAATTTAGAGCCCGCCAGCCTGCAGGTCCGTGATCCAAAAAAGTGGCTAAGTATGGAATAAGGGATCTGTACATGCTCTATAAAATGTCATGTCCATACTTTATAAAAGTACATATTTAGTATGTATTTATCGTTTCTCGGAGCCCGCCAGCCCTGGAGTCCGTCTATCAATTTGTATGTCACGGAACTCAATAGAAGTACAATGTTGAGCCAACCAACCCACAAGTCCGCTTGTCAATTTGTATATCGCTCAACTCTGGGTGCTATTTGTAGGACACAGAACATTAAAGGCCCAATTTAGAGCCCGCAAGTCTGTGATCCAATAGAAGTGCAATGTTGAGCCAGGCAGCCTGCAAGTTCGCTTGTCAATTTGTATATCGCGGAACTCTGGGTGCTATTTGCAGGACACAGAAAATTAGAGGCCCAATTTAGAGCCTGCCATCTCGCAAGTCTGCAATCCAAAAGAAGTGGATAAATGTGGAAGAAGGGATTTGTACATGCTCTATAAAATGTCATGTCCATACTTTATAAAATTACATATTTAGTATGTATTGCTTGTTTCTCGAAGCCCACCAGCCCTGGAGTCTGTCTGCCAATTTGTATATCACGTAACTCAGTAGAAGTACAATGTTGAGCCAGCCAACCCGCAAGTTCGCTTGTCAATTTGTATATCACAGAATTCTGGGTGTTATTTGTAAGGCATGAAACAATAGAGGCCCCTTTTTTAGCCCGCTAGCCCGAGAACCCGCGATCCAAAAAGTGTACATGCTCTAAAATCTCAGCCAGTCTGCAAGTCCACTTGTTAATTTGTATATCGTGGAACTCTGGGTGCTATTTGTAGGACACAAAACAATAGAGGCCTATATTTTTAGCCCACCAGCCCGAGAACCCCCGATCCACAAAGTGGCCAAGTATGGAATGCGATATCCGTACATGCTCTATAAAATCTCATGTCCATACTTTATAAAGGTACATATTTAGTTTTCCCTGGTTTGTACACATATTGGTCTGGTTTTCATCGTTCACGATTTTTATGGCCGCGGGTTCCTTTGTGGGCGTCATCCATCTCTCATGCCCCGTGTGCGTGATATGCATCTTGTGATCGAAACTTCAGTGATTTACAATTGGACCTGGACTCGAAGCTTGCGACTCATTTGATAATTTTCTTTACTTAAATTGTACAATATCAATATTTAATATTAATAATTTAGTACTTGAAAATAATGTTTTTAGATAATGTAAGATATATAACATATATGTTATATGTTATACATGTAGACAACTGCAATCTTGAGCCCGCCAATCCTAGACTCCGTCTGTCAATTTGTATATCGTGAAACTCCCAGTGTTGCTTGGAGGACACAGAACAATAGAAGTGAAATGTTGAGCAAGCCAGCCCGAAGTCCGCCTGCCAATTTGTATATCGCGGAACTTTGGGTGTTGTTTGTAGGACATAGAACAATAGAGGCCCAATTTTCAGCCCGAGAACCCGCGATCCAAAAAGTGGCTAAGTATGGAATGAGGGATCCGTATATTCTCTTTAAAATCGCATTTTCATACTTTATAAAAGTACATATTTAGTATGGATTACTCATTCCTCAGAAAATATCTAGGTCCGGAAGTGGCAAATACACGTGTTCAGATTTCCACTTACTTTTATATCGCCATCCCGACCGTCCGCTTTCCCATTTCATATTGTACATATTACATGTAATATGTATTACATATTACATGTAATGTGTAATACATATTCAATCTTAAGCCTGCCAGTCGTGGAGTTTGTCTGTCAATTTGTATATCGCAGAACTCCGAGTGTCGTTTGGAGGACACAGACCAGTAGAAGTGTAATGTTGAGCCAACCAGCCCACAAATCCGCTTCTCAATTTGTATATCGCACAACTATGGGTGTTGTTTGCAGTACACGGAACAAAATAGGCCCAATTTTGAGCTCGCCAGCCCGAGAACCCGCGATCCAAAAAGTGGACATTTTGAGCCCGCCAGCCCGATAACCCGCGATACATATTACATGTAATGAGTAATACATATTCAATCTTGAGCCTGCTAGTCCTGGAGTTCATCTATCAATTTTTATATCGCGGAACTTCGAATGTTGTTTGGAGGACATAGGACAATAGAAGTGCAATGTTGAGCCAGTCAGCCCGCAAGTCCGCGATCCAAAAAAGTGGCTGAGTATGGAATAAGGGATCTGTACATGCTCTATAAAATGTCATGTCCATACTTTACAAAAGTACATATTTACTATGCATTTCTCGTTTCTCGGAGCCCACCAGCGCTAGAGTCCGTCTGTCAATTTCTATATCGCAGAACTCAATAGAAGTATAATGTTGAGCCAGCCAGCCCACAAGTCCTCTTATCAGTTTATATATCGTGGAATTATGGGTGCTATTTGTAAGGCATAGAACCATAGAGGCCCATTTTTTATCCTGCCAGCCTGAGAACCCGCAATCCAAAAAGTGTACATGCTCTATAAAATCTTGGCCAGCCCGAAATTCCACTTGTCAATTTGTATATCGCGGAACTCTGGGTGCTATTTGTAGGAAACGGAACAATAGAGGCATATTTTTTGAGCTCGCCAGCCCGAGAACCCACAATCCACAAAGTGGCCAAGTATGGAATGCGATATCTGTACATGCTCTATAAAATCTCATGTCCATACTTTATAAAGGTACATATTTAGTTTTCCCTGGTTTGTACACATACTGCTCTGGTCACCACATAGTTGGTGTTGCACATGAATTATGAAATATACACCATGATTCCAAATGAGTGCTTTTGTTTCCTTAGCCAATTTTATGCCCACGGGTTCCTGGCTACGTGTTATCGAACTCTCATTCCCCGTGTTCCAATTCTACATCTTGAATCCAAAACATGGATAATCCATGTCTATGCTCGCAGGTTCCCAGATGATGGAGTGGAAAATTTCATGTCCATCTATATCTCTACATCACGAGTCCAACCGGCCGCCATTCATTTTCATAGTTCGCAACTTTTATGGCCGCAGGTTCCTCTGTGGGTACCATCTAACTCTCATGCCCCATGTGCATGGTATACATCTTGCGCCCGAAACTTTGGTGATCTACAATTGGACTCAGACTCAAAGTTTGCAACTCATTTGATAATTTTGTTTAATTAAATTGTACAATATCAATATTTAATATTAATAATTTAGTACTTGAAAATAATGTTTTTAGATAATGTTAGATATATAACATATATTTTATATGTTATACATGTAGACAATCACAAACTTGAGCCCTCCAGTCCTGGAGTCCGTTTTTCAATTTGTATATCGCGGAATTATGGGTGTTATTTGTAGGACATAGAACAACAGAGGCCCAATTTTGAGCCTTGGGTAATCCATTTCTATGCTCACGGATTCCCAGATGACGAAGTGGCGGATTTCATGTCCATCTATATCTCTACATCACAAATCCAACCCACTGCCATTCGTTTTCATAGTTCGTGACTTTTATGGCCGCGGGTTCCTTTGTGGGTGCCATCCAGCTCTCATGCCCCATGTGCGCGGTATACATCTTGCACCTGAAACTTCGGTGATCTACAATTGGACTTGGACTCTAAGTTTGCGACTCATTTGATAATTTTGTTTAATTAAATTGTACAATATCAATATTTAATATTAATAATTTAGTACTTTAAAATAATGTTTTTAGATAATGTTAGATATATAACATATATGTTATATGTTATACATGTAGACAATCACAATCTTGAGCCCGCCAGTCCTAGAGTCCGTCTGTCAATTTGTATATCGTGGAACTCTGGGTGTTATTTGTAGGACATGAAACAATAGAGGCCCAATTTTGAGCCCACCAGCCCGAGAACCCGCGATCGAAAAAGTGGCTAAGTATGGACTGAGGGATCGATACATACTTTATAAAGGTACATATTTAGTTTTCCCCATTTTGTACACATACTGGTCTGGTCACCACACAGTTGGTTTTGGCACATGAATTATGAAATATACACCACGAGTCTGACCCAACGCTTTCGTTTCCGATCTGTCCATACTTTATAAAGGTACATATTTAATTTTCCCTGGTTTGTACACATACTGCTCTGGTCACCACACAGTTGGTGTTGCACATGAATTATGAAATATACACCACAAGTATGACCGAGAGCTTTCATTTCCTTAGTCAATTTTATGCCCACGGGTTCCCGGCTATGCGTTATCAAACTCTCATTCCCTGTGTTCTAAGTGTATATCTTGCATCCAAAACTTGGGTAATCCATGTCTATGATCACGGGTTCCCAGACGGTGGAGTGGTAGATTTCATGTCCATCTATATCTCTACATCACGAGTCCAACCGACCACCATTCATTTTCATAGTTTGTGAATTTTATGGCTGTGGGTTCCTTGGTGGCCGCCATCCATCTCTCATGGCCCGTGTGCATGGTATAGATCTTGGGACTGAGTGATCTACAATTGGACTTGGACTTGAAGCTTGCGACTCATTTGATAATTTTGTTTAATTAAATTGTACAATATCAATATTTAATATTCATAATTTACTACTTGAAAATAATGTTTTTAGATAATGTTAGATATCTAACATGTATGTTATATGATATACATGTAGACAATCGCAATCTTGAGCCCGCCAGCCCGAGAACCCGCGATCCATCTATAACTCTACATCACGAGTCCAACCGACCTCCATTCATTTTCATAGTTCACGAATTTTATGGCCGCGGGTTCCTTTGTGGGTGCCATCCAGCTCTCATGCCCCATGTGCGTGGTATACATCTTGCGCCGGAAACTTCAGTGATCTACAATTAGACTCGAACTTGAAGGTTGCGACTCATTTGATAATTTTGTTTAATTAAATTGTACAATATCAATATTTAATATTCATAATTTAGTACTTGAAAATAATGTTTTTAGATAATGTTAGATATATAACTTATATATTATATGTTATACATGTCGACAATCGCAAACTTGAGCCCGCCAGTCCTAGGGTTCGTTTGTCAATTTCTATATCACGGAACTCTGGGTGCTATTTGTAGGACACAGAACAATAGAGGCCCAATTTTGAGCCTGCCATCCCAAGAACCCGCGATCCAAAAAGTGGCTAAGTATGGAAGTTCGTCTGTCAATTTTTATATCGCGGAACTCCGAGTGTTGTTTGAAGGACATGGACCAATAGAAATGCAATGTTGAGCCAACCAATTAAATTGTGCAATATCAAATTTTAAATTGTACAATATCAACATTTAATATTAATAATATAGTAGTGAAAATAATGTTTAAAGATAATGTCGGATAGTTGATAGGGATCACCATCCGTAAACAATCACAATCGTGGGCCCTCCAGCCCTGGAGTTCATCTATCAATCTGTATATTGCAGAACTTTGAGTGTTGTTTGGAGGACATGGAACAATAGAAGTGCAATGTTCAGCCCGCAAGTTCGCTTCTCAATTTGTTTATCGCAGAAGTCTGGGTACTAATTGTAATCCACGAAGCAATAGAGGCCTAATTTTGAGCCCTCCAGCCCGAGAACCCGCGATCCAAAGAGTGTACATGTTCTATAAAATATCATCCACCCTGCAAGTCCACCTATCCGTTTGTATATTGTGAAACTCTGGGTGTTGTTTGTAGGACATGACCGTTTGTCCTCATCTCTACTGAGAATTGGAATGTCATTCGCGGGACCTCGGGTTGGCCCCTTCATGAAATATTCAAACCCAAATTTCGAAAACGATCCCGATCGACATTTCCTTATTCCATAATTAGCCACTTTCCTGCAATTCCGCAAATATACAAACCGTCCGTTGAACTGCACCATCATGCCCTCTTCTGTTTTACGCGTTTTGCAGTCAAAAATTTCGACTCATGCAATTTCACCATTGGACACTCACATGTCCTCATTATCTCCTGTAAACTTATTTTGCAGCTCGTCTGACCGCTTTTCAGACTTGGCCATTCCTTCCTTGCTTTCTCTTCCCCATCTTCATCACCTTCTGATCCAGGTGGATATCGATGGCCACCCACCTTTTCCAAATGGCTTAAAACAGTTTTCTGGCAATTTTGGCAATTTTGGCAATTTACTATTTTTAGCAGGTTTTAACTTCTGGGGCCATTTTGAGGGTCCAAATGAAGGTTTTTCAAGATCAAGGTTCTCAATGATAGCTAAAGGAATAATTGAGCCCCCAAAATGAATCCCCTCAATGATACCTTTCCAACGAGCTATCACATGCCTAAAACGGAGATCGTATGCAAAAGTTACGACCCCAGGAAGTTGATGTACTCACTTACCCAAACGAGGCCCACATGACTTTTGGCGCTTCATCTCCTAGGGTTAGGTTTTTGGATGTTTAGGACTTTTGGCATTCCCATTTATTGTAAAAAGGCCTTCAGAGCCTCATTGTAATTATCTTCTTGTGAATGCGAGTAGTCGTCACATCTCTTCTCAGAGATAAGTTGTCACCATTCTAGCGAGTCTTTCACTCTGTATTTTTACAGTCTCTGTACATTTCTCTGATTAATAGAAATCGTGTATTACTGTATATCTGTGTTTATGGTTGCATCTCTGATACATTTCTGTTATATTATTGAATATCTACAATATCTCTGTGCATTTCTTTATTATATCTCCGCTCTCATTTCGTGCCGAAAATAATCCGGATCACCTTCGCACCTATCTATAATAAAAAATAATGTTTATATATGTGTGTGTGTGTGTGTGTGTGTGTGTCTTGTTTCTAAATCTTTAATGCTAACAGCTCATCATGCAGGGACCGTGTAAATTGTCAATGTTGGGAGAAAGGCTCGAGAAGATCTGCCATTAATGCACATTAAACCAATATTTGCGAAGGATTTTGTTATCCCTTCCGAGTTTTAATTTCAAATACCATGGAATTTCAATCACACGTCGTCGGCTTGGTTCGTTCACGAAACCTCCAATCCTTAAATGTTCTTCGCCATAACTGCCACCTTCACACTTCTAAGTATGCAATAATTAAGCTTTACTTCTAACAACTCACCATACAACACACATAGAGATTGTCATTAATGAGTGAAGAGCTCAAGAAGATTTTCCATTCGCACCCATTGAACCAACATTTTTGGGGGGTTATATTATCCCCTCCATTTGTTCATTTTAAGCAACGTTTGGAGAAAACAGACATTTTCATAAACTACTGGCAGCAGCTCGACAATAGTTATGTAGAGATACAGTGAACATCTTCGGGCCTGAGGACCAGAACCACCACAGTCATAAATCATCACTCCAATGGCCTACCACAGTAACAAAGCAACCCGAAGTTATTCAAACGAATGAGGTTCATCCTAAAATTGATATTTGTCACAAGCTTCCCGTGCAGAAGAAGAGAAAAAGAATTGTAGGGCAGGTTGAGGAGCCCGAAATTGAGAGTGAGGACATGGAACTTGACACTGATCTGGATAGCATATTTTGCAACCTTGATCAACCGGGAGATATGATTCACCATACCTACCCAATAGACATAGTTGATACCGAATTTTTTTACGAAGATGAATCCTTCGTATTCCAGAGTGTTTTTTTTGAAAGCGAATCTAAAAAATTAATTATTGAAAAGAGAGATGTAAAAAATAAGAAAAGAAAACATCGTTCAGAAGTTGAACTTGCCAATATGTAGTTGTCCCAAATCTCTGGACTTCACAGAGTAACTGGATATTCTCTTCAAGATTCCATTGGAGTCATTGAGGTCGATAATGCCAGACTAAAGGACCGTATCAAGGAATTAGAGGAATCTTTGATTCCTATGCCATTGCTTGGCAGTCCTTTGGCAATATCCATGCCTGTGACTCCCTGCCTCCCTGCAACAAAGATAAAAGGCTCCTCCAAATTCCTTGCATCGTGTGGAGGATATGTTGATAAACATATCAAGAAAAGAATGGAACCGATTACTAAGGCCTGGGGAACATCACAAAATATGGATTATGTGGGAAGGAGGACACATGACTTGCTTGAACTTCTGCAACGAATAAAATTTCTATTTAGACATGGTCATCCCTTTTTCCTTTCATGTCAACAACATGGCAGAGAAGACAAGAAGACAACATGATCTCCCCTCCAAAAACCGGCTCACTCAATTAGAATTATGTTGGAAAGAGAAGGTGAAGAACCTGTATCTCATTGTCCAATCATGTGAACAAAAAATATCAAAGAAAGAAACATTATTCACAAAGCTCACCAAAATAGACTTAGTCAGAAGGACCAACGAGTTCCAGGAGCCCATCTTAATCGTCAACTCGTTGGCGTTAACCAAGCAAGCTTTCGATAAACAAGTTGATAATTTTAAGGCGTTGTCTTTAGAAAAATTTTACAGGATTCTTGAATATGGTGAAGATCACATGGACAACTGGCTAGTCTGCTATTTGGTACAAGATCAAGACATTCATCAGGATCTGTGAAATCTTTCTATTGATCTAAGTGAATTAGAAAATGAACTTTTGAGCATAAAAATCCAGAATGACATCAACGTCGCCCCCTTGAGAATCTACATTGAAGAATTCGTCGAAATGAACTTGAAGTAGGTCGCCAATGAAAGCCAACAGGAAAATGCATCAGCAAGAAAATAACAAAAATAACTATATGTACCATCGCTATAAGTCCTTTGTTTATCAATCCAGTTACTCAAGCGGGTCGGCGATGAAAGCCAATGGGAAAAGGCATCAGCAAGCAAATAGAAAAAATACGTATAAGTACCATCACTGTAAGTCTATACCGATCCTCCTTTGTTTATCAATCCAGTTATTCCACCTTTTCTGAATAGAAATCTCTAGCCAAATATTGATATCTTCCCATTTCTTATTTTTAGATATTACACTCTACTATCTCCCACTTATTCTTTCCACATTCCTATTTCTTGTACATATTTCTCTTATGGTCTGCGGGAGCCCCAATCCCAATCTATATGACAAACGCATTTAAATTTCCAGGAATATATAACAAACTATTGTTTTTTGATATATTCCAAACAAAACTATTTTTTGTCTC
>JASDQU010815849.1:14026-29417 GCA_032191745.1 Picea mariana
AGGTCTAACATCAAAAAGGTCCAGATCTCTTGCGAGCAAGTGTCCTCAAATAATAAGTGTTCTCAGTGCACCAGAGCGGGATGTTACAGTTAGACTAACAAGCTAGCCTTGTAGGAGTTTTTGTTTCGAATTTATTTAATTTCCCATGGCTCCCCAAATCACTTTGTTGGAACATGCTTTCCACTTCTCATTACCTGATATTCCCAACGAGACAATATCTCGCTTGTCCAAACTCACCTTTGATGGTGGGGGGGATGTATCTGCAAAAGACCATCTTAACAAGTTTTGGTGTAAATGCATCAAGCATGACATTTCTGATTTAAAGGTTTTATGTAGATTGTTTGCTTTCACTTTCACGGGTCGGATTAAACATTGGTTTGAGTCTTTTCCATCATATCACATTATTGATTGGTTTCAGTTTGTAGATGAATTTTTAGATGATTTTGAAAAATATAATTACAATCAATTATGTGAAGAATTTCAAACTTTACTAATCAATGGCAATTCATCTCCAGAAATATTTTCAACAAGAATCTATCACGTTTTCTGTAAATTTAATCTTGATGACATGTCATATGTACTAAATATCCTCTATGATGCTTGTGTCCCTTTCATACAATCACATTCAATCATGAATGATGAATTGGTTTCAAATCTTATCACTCAATTGCAAGAATAATTTTGTTCGCGGGATGAGAGGAATCCATCAGAAAATTTTGAACAAGCAAGGGAGGTAGAATCTATTGAAAATGTTCTTATTGAAAATCAAATTGGTTTTTCCTTTGAATCATTGTATACTTAGTCCTCGAACATCGTGGAAGAATATTTGATGTTGGGTGAAGGTGAATGTCCTTATTCTTCTAACTCTGTATCTAATCAGTACTTAAATTCAGTTATTGAAGAGCACTTAGGTGATGAAAATGATCTTAAGAATTCTAACATTCCTATGAAACTGATTAGAGATGTAGATCTGCAATTGGAAGAAGAAACCTTAAACCCTTATCTACAAATCATACCTTATCCACAAGAAATATCAGATGGTTGTCATGAAGGTTTTGAATTATTTATCATACATGAGACAAATTCAGATGATCATATTATGTTGAAGAATTTATCACCAAAACAGAGTGAAAGTTTTAAGTAAAGAGGAATGTATCGAGAATACCATTGTTAAATATCATATCTCAAGATATTCTTTCCATGTGCTGATTTATGATTCCTTTTACTCTTTATATCCTGATCTCTTCTTAGATTCTGGTGGACTTGATACTTTACCCATAGTATCTTACTCTTTTCCATCACAATCAAATCTTTTCGATATGCCAAAATTTGGTGAAATTAATTCCAAACATAACATTTACGAAGTTGGATTTGCTTCTCTTTCACTTTCGTCACTCACATGGAAAAATGACATGTTGCAAGATGATTTTACACAATTTATTGTTGAAAAAAACAATGCACTCATCCTTATGGAGATCGAATATTCTACATTGCATATTCGTTCTTTGATTAGTTCAAATTTTAATGTTTAAGATTCACATTTTGAAACGATCAATATCATCAAAGGAAGTATTCAAACCAATAATCTAACTGATGTCATGAATTCTCTTATGATGTGTTCCCCATTGATATATCCATTTCTTCAAATTCATAGTTTGCATCTTAATTTTCATGAGAGGATCTTAGAATGGCTTAAAGATTTGTATATGAAAAATCTTCATAATAAAGATAAAGTTGTGCTTGCTTTGTTTTTACCTAAATATCTAGGAAGTAAGCATAACATGATTCTCTTAGATCCTTCATGTGAAGAAATTGATGAACACTTGGATAATTGTCAGGAGGATGGGGCACTTCAGCCTTGGTTGATGGTTATGTCAGCTCCCTATAATAATGACAAGTTTTATGAACTTACTTACACTCTTCCATGCCATTATGACCCATATCATGAAAAGATTGCAGAATGGTTGGAGGATTCGTATATCAAGAAGTTTCAAAAGAATGGTAAGGTTGTTCTTGTTTTTTTTTAAAATGAATATATAGGAGGTAAGCATGACATATTTCCTTTTCATTAACAAATACTACATTATTTTATTCTGATTTTCGATTTTCTATGATGTGCAGGATTGAAGATGCTCTTGTGGCTACACTTGAAATATGATTTTACTTAGCATTTTGATCTATTTAGTAGTTTAGTGTAGGTTTAGGAGTAGGTTTCCTTTAGTTTCATTTCTCAATATTTCTTTGTGTAATAATGCAGTTATGAGAACAAGTGGGTACACTAAGAGAACCATAATATGAATGTTGTCAGGGAAGTCCACTTTAAATCTCTTTCTCTCTTCTTTTCATTGAATATTTCTTTTCGAAAACGTAGTATCATCATGAAAAATTTAAATGGAAAGTAAAGAGATAAGTAAATTTGAACTATCAATTCAACCCTAACCCAAGGTGCCATGAGTAGGACTCCACTCATCTTAATCAGGATTTTTCTATTTTCTTTTAGTCTCTTTTATTTTGAATAATAATGCTTGGTCAAAGTAGCATCTCATGCATCACTATATTAAGAAAAGAACTTGCTCACACATGATATTTTATATGATTTAGTTCTTCCTTTATTTTACAGTGAGATGCTAGTGGATCCAAAATCTCAAGTTTATCTTTGGCCAAAATCGTTTCCTGAAAAGTTTTCTTTTGTTGTTTGGATTTTGTGTACTCCTGATTTTGAATCCCATTAATAAAATTTGATCTGGTTTGTTGTGTGTTTTTTGTTTTCTTTGATTGCTTTGAATGAGTTTTCTTCTTATCTGTCTTTTTGAGTGAATATATTTCTAATCAAAAAGCTATTGTCGAAGGAAGCATTTATTTTAAGACTTGTGTTTTTCAAGCAAATTGAAATATTTCAAAGAGGTCCTGATATTAAGATATAGCTCATGTAATTGATTTTTAAGTCATTTGTCACTTTCATTTTGTCCTCAAATTTTCTTTTCCAGAGTATTACACCAGAGATATGGTTTAAATCTTTGAGAATTACGATGATCTTTAAACTTTTTACGCTGTTCATATTCTTAAGTAATCACTTTTAAGTGCTTCCCCATTATTTAAATGATTTCTTAAAGGAAATCTAAAATCTGTAAACCATGATAAAACTTCCAGTTTTGAAAGAAAATGAATAACTTGATAAACTATTCACCTGTATTGCAATTAACCTCTAGTATCACCCCACTCTCTTTGTCATCAATAAATATATAATTGTATTGCTATTTAAAAGTGGCATAAGAAGGTCAAAAGAACTTAAGTGTGGGAAGTGTGTGTAAACCTGTCAGGGTATTGAACATGCTCTCTAGAAGAGGGTAAATGCACACATGATAACAAGACAACTTCGTCAAGGTACTGAAAATACATGCTGGCAACGAAGCAATGTTGGGTCGAGAGGTAGCAGGTCTATGTTTTTAAATTAACTTTTATGGAAGTATACATCATCTGGATACAACTATTGGATGGGATTAAAGAATTTGGGTAGGTTAAATGACATCCATGTCGAGGCTATGGACGCCTGCTGGCAGCAGTGGCTCTGCCAATGGTATTGAAGTTCTTTTATAAACATCAGGAGTCCTTGATTAAGACATTATTTAAGGCTATAATCCCATGCAAAGAAAATTCTATTGTCTGGTTATAACATTGAGCTTATCCTAATACTATATGGTCTCAGAGTGAATTTATTTCAAGGATCTTAAATCCTTTTATAAGCCTTATTCTTTTCTTCCTGAGATGAAATATTACCAGATCAAAGATAACTGCTTCACTTAGTGAGTCACCATTTTTTGGGCCCCAACAACTCCCCCGTAAGTTTTTACAAAACTTAAAGGGCCCCCATTCAAATCTTGATAATTATAATGAGCTACAGAATCAACATTTTCAAATAGTTCCATACCTTGGATTTCTTTGAGACAAACTTAAGGAATTCACTATAGTATTAGACATTCATTACAAGAGTATATGTCAAAATTTACAAATGAGCATAAAAATCTCAATTTAAACAAAGACGTAAATTTTTATCAATTGTTTACTTTCGTTTAAATTATGATTATGTGTTCTTTCTTTTACTCATTCGCAAGTTTGACTATTTTGAATAAAGTGTTCAATACTTCATAAAATAATATCTTAGTTGGTTTCTCATTTTCATAAAATCATTTGGTGATATTAATTAATTAAATTCTTTTTTCATTTTGCATGTCATTTCAAAATAAAAATAATAATTAAAAAAAAAAAATTGTCTATGATTTGTTTGATTTTGTAAAAAACCAAAATTAATATTTTTCTCTTCTCGATTAACTTGAAGCTTCTAGAATTTTAATATCATATTTGAAAGGAAATTATAAACAATGTTTGTTTAGAACTTATAGTTAGTTTAAATTCATTTTTTATTTTATTGTTCTAGATTTTGTTTTATTAATTTTTAGGTTATTAATTTAGGTTTCTTTTTGTTTCACAGGTTTCTATTATCAAATATTTGATACGGATTTGATCATGGCTTGATTTTATTATCCAAATATGTTCAATATGATTGATCCAAAAATAATATTGGATTGCTATAAATAATTTTATGAGCAACAACAGATAAAATTTGGAAACACATCAAGATCAGACAGACAATTTTTCAGGACTAATTGTAGCCAAACCGTGAAGCATTTGAAGAAATGGTTGAAAACCCAGAACTGAAATGGACCCATTTACCTTCCTCGTATAAATTTTCTCAAAAAAATGCACAATTTGAGAGATATTGATGTCTCTTTACGAGAAAAAGTTTAGGTGGCGAAAATTAATAGTGACACCAAGACTGTTTACTCATTCTATAAATATATGAGAAAGTTCAGAGACATTAGTATCCGAGAAAATGAGAGGAGGATTTTAATCCTTTATCTTTTGTATATTATTTATTTTGTAAACTTTTATTCTTCTCAAATGGAGTAACGGATGGTTGGAATCTTTGGGAGAATGGACGAGTATTTTCAAAGAAGAATATGAAATTCCAGGTTGCGTAATGGATTTTGTCCTGTGAGTAAAATGGTTTTATTTTCATTATAATATATTCATATTCTTTGAATAATTGATTATGAATTGATTTAAATTATATTTAGTCTATTTTATCAATACATGGTTAATTATTATCATTTATGTATTAATTTTCTCAATTTTTAAGAGTCTATTATCTTAAAAATTCTTCCTGGACCACAATATGGGCATGTGATTTTGAGAAAGAATATGGGAAAGCAAATCATCTTTGTCTTTAGACCTATGTGATGTTTATTCCATTCTATTATTTCATTACTATTGTATTATGAGAATGTTATAATGGTTGATTTTAGTTTTAGCTTGTCATCATATGGTGTTTTCATATTGTTAAATGTTATATGTTGTCTCTAATTTCTTATTCCATTTTTTTATGTGTGATCAATCGATCATTTGATTATTGTGGAGTTTATTTCTAATGTTAAATGATGGATAATATCAATACTTAGAATTGAGTTTTGTTTCGTTCTTAAATATTGATTATCTTAAGACCACATGATTTTTAATTAGTTTTCTTCGTGTTGTTATTAATTTACTCCAATATCAAATACTTCTTTGAATGTATTCTGGAAGTGCTAGTATTGTTCTGTTATAGGTTCCCCCTAACAATAGAACATGCAGGAGCTCATACAACACAAAAAAATAATACCAKTTTCGTTGATCAACTACAGATTATTCGGTGTGTTATTTAGCTAAGTTGTTTATGAATGAAACAATTATTACATTAATTAGCTTTAATTTSTTTTTATGTCACTGTTTCAATCGTATTTATTTAATATTTGTTCATTTAATATCTTTAAAAAAAAAAAAATCCAAAAATAAGTGTTGTTCATATTTGATTCATAAACTTTATCAAATAATCATTTTCGCAAGATTTGATGCAAACCTTCTAAACTGTATATAAATTGTTCATAATGATTTGTATATTCACATTCTTAGATAAATATTTGTAATTATTGTGTCAATTTGATGTAGGAGCATCCACGAGAGCATCCACAAACCATCAAGCGAGCCAGCACGTGGAGGAAAAGGAACAGCTGGAAAGCGCCAGCATCCAAATTTTGAACCATTGTAATATATGGTTGCGCCAAACATTAATGTTTTGATGTGATGAAGCACATTGTACATTGTAACGGACCTTGAGCGGATAAGCTCTAGTCCTTAGGTAGCTGAGGCATTTACTTAGAATTAATGTAGGTAGATAGAATAATTAACTATAGATTAGACAGTCACCGTTTAGAGGGAAAATGGAGTATAGACACCCTCCCTTGTATCATTGTATTATTCTCATTCATTCATACAGGAGAAAGAAGAGAGCAGAGTAGAGAGCTTGTGAAGAAACGTCCATGTACAGTTATTGAATTAATAGGAAGAGCCCTGATTCAATTCCATGGACGCGTTTGATCTCTGTGTGTTGCTGATATTATACTTGTGCATGTTTGCTTCTTTCTATGCTTATTTGTTATATGCTGCTTATGTGATTGCATATCAGGTTCGAAACCTGAGAGAGTGAAGGAATGAGTTTCAATTGTTTCTCTGTTTAGGCCAGGAGATTCCTGCGCAGAGGCAGTCGAAGTCCTCCGCATAGAGTGCGTCGAGGAGGCCGAACCGTTGAACCTTTGTTCTCACTTCGTTCAGAGTGAAGTTGGGTTATTCGAGCCGTGCAGGGGAGTGCAGGTCGAAGGGGAGTCTCAGTGGCAAGTCTGAGAAGAGGAAAGGGCGAACTGTTGCAAGAGTGAATGAACAGGAACCGGAAGACTTCAACACTTTCGGAAGTGATTGAAGACTGAGCACAAGGAGCGTGTTCGGGAAATCCCTGAAAGAAGCCGAGTTGATAAAAGCTCAGGAGAGGCAGCGCCTTTATCTTTAGTTGCATTGGACGAAGGCGGAGAAACTGAGGATTCTCTAGTGGAAGAGAATCGACGACTCAGATTCGTCGTGAGGACTCGCGAAGTCCCGTGGATCGCCGGATCTGGGAGAAGGAGCGAGGAGGTCAACCCTCAGGCAGCGAAAGAACCCTTGGCCATCGCATATCGGCGAATCGGGGTTGGTGAGTGCAAGAATCACATGCACGTAGAGACCGCGAAGTGCGATTCCCCGATTTGATCGGAGGCGTCGTTTCCTGGAGGGACACGCGGCGCGAATCCTTAGCATTGGGGCTCCAGCATGTTTAGGCCAGGAGATTCCTGCGTAGAGGAAGTCGAAGTCCTCCGCATAGAGTGCGTCGAGGAGGCCGAACCGTTGAACCTTTGTTCTCACTTCGTTCAGAGTGAAGTTGGGTTATTCGAGCCRTGYAGKKGAGTGCAGGTCRAAGGKGAGTCTCAGTGGCAAGTCTGARAAGAGGAAAGRGYRAACTRKTGCAAGAGTRAATGMACAGGARYCGGRAGACTTCAACACTTTCGGAAGTGATTGAAGACTGAGCACAAGGAGCGTGTTCGGGAAATCCCTGAAAGAAGCCGAGTTGATAAAATCTCAGGAGAGGCAGCACCTTTGTCTTCAGTTGCATTGGACGAAGGCGGAGAAACTGAGGATTCTCTAGTGGAAGAGAACCGACGACTCGGATTCGTCATGAGGACTCACGAAGTCTCGTGGATCGCTAAATCTGAGAGAAGGAGCGAGGAGGTTAACCCTCAGGCAGCGAAAGAACCCTTGGCCATCGCATATCGGCGAATCGGGGTTGGTGAGTGCAAGAATCACATGCACGTAGAGACCGCGAAGTGCGATTCCCCGACTGGATCAGAGCCGTCGTTTCCTGGAGGGATAGGTGGCGCGAATCCTTAGCATCGGGGCTCCGGCATTCGGGGTTTCCAGCAGTAGGAACTTTGGAGTTGCGGACCCACGAACGGCGAAATCCCGACGTGACGTGGCAGCGTGGGACCCCGCCTATATAGTGGAGTACAGGTGGCGCATTTGGGTGGGATCGTCGTTTCGGCGTTCGGGGATGTGATATGTAAGGACTCGGCGTCGCGAGTAGCGATTCCCCGAGGCTGACCGTTGACCTTCGAGGCTTTGGGGTTTGTTTCACGGGGACAGTACCGTGAGTCTCGCGATATCGCGAGGTCCAATCTCCCGAGACGTGAAGGGGAGATTTCCGAGAAGACTGTGGGTGTTAGAATTCCCGAGTGGGAGTTGGAGGAGCATCGACTCTTCGGGCCAGCGATTGTGAAGGTCCTGGTGGTGTGACTGTGCCGTCGGAGGCAGGTTGCGTCACAATTTTTAGAATCTTTTCTTTCGCTAGTTTATTTCATTTTTCTATCTTTGGGACCCTAGTTGTCTAACAGAGCCATTAAACCCGTTAGAATAGGTTATACCAAACGACTTGGCTTATTTAGACAACCTCGGACCGTATCTATTCTTCCAGTGGATGGCATGTCAAATTTTCCCATCAACAGATACCTATGTTACTTAGGGAGGAACTTCCTATACTCATCAAAAACCATCTTTCCTAAACTTTTTAAATGATGATACTTCATCTTAAGAACAAAAATTGGACATGAAAACTTACCCTTCATTTGAATACCTACAACAAATGGATTAATATCAATTATACAATAGGATTATTTAAAAAACATACATGTTATATTCAAATAATTATATAGTATTAAAGAGCAACATAATGTAACTTACCAAAAAAATGTGTTAGTCCTAAGGCACCCTGAATTGTCCATATAAGTATTCCATGAAATCGAAATTTTTTCTCCCTGATTGACTTACATATGCCATACATAGTGATTCAAACCCATAACTTCAGTAGCTCATCAATAAGAGGCCGGATATATACATTCATATCGTTAACTTGGTACTTACCTAATTGTTTGAAATTAAACATAACTAATACCATGCTATGTATATTATTATAAAAGTAAATAAATAAATAAAATATATTATACAAATCAAAAAGAAACAAATGAAAATGTTACATTCGAAATATTAATGTAAAAAAATACTTGGAACAATCGTTGTCAACATTATGTGCTTCCTCTTTATTGACACCCAAGGAGGAATGTTATTGTTGATAACAAAAATAGGGCACACTGAGCAAATATGCCTAAGATCTCCAAATGGATTAACATTGTCAGCTGCCAATGAAATCATAAAATTAGGAGGTTCATCTTTAAATTCTACCCATTTTTCCTCAACTTCTCTAAATGCATAACCATCTGCAGGAATTCGAAGAACACCATCTCCACTTATGTTCCGTGCATGGTAATCCATAAACTGTGTTACTATTTTTCACCCGAGCAATTACTACAAACATGGAATTATGGGAATATGACGAAAAAAATTTTGAGGAACCATATTTGCTACTTGATCGGTTCGATATGTACTGATATGACATTGCAGACATTCAGTTTTGGATGCATGTTGTCCATAATATATAATATGATCTCATTAGCACATGCATATATATTTTTATACTCCATTCCAATGTCTTTCATAATGGCATGTAAATCTCAATATGTTTGAGGCAAAACATTTGACGATGGTAGCACAGATTCACCTAACAATATACAACATAAAAAATAACTAGTGAATATAAAGAAAATTAATCATAAATATTGCATTCTTATTTTACACATTAATTAACATTAAAGAAAAGAGAAAAAAGGCAACCTTTAGGTATATGTGATGAAACATATTAGATACCTTAGGATCTGTTTCATACAAGTGTTTGACAAATGATTTACAACCTTTAAGTTCACTAGCAACAATGTAGCAGAGAGAATATTTTCTCTTGAGCCTTTATAAAGTCATTTATTTTCCTTTTCTATCAGAGGTTCATCATAAATACCATCACTATCCCCATGTTCATCCGACTGAGTGAACAGGTCTCTGATCACTTGATTTGTCCCACCATCTTGAACTATGCTATTATTTTCATCTTCTTCCATGGGATCATTAAATTGATCTTCATTATTCGCTTCATGTTCCTCATCTTGTACAACATAATTTCTACTACTACTTGGTGCACTTTTCATAAAGCTAGGGGGAAATTATAACTTTATAATTACAAAAAATCATGCAAAATTAGTTTTTAATATAACAAATATTAAAACAATATAAAATTTTATAAATACAATCAATATAAAGAAATATAATGATCAATATTAGATAATTACTAGAGAATGATATTCATTTTATCCCCCTTAAATGTGTCTATATCTCCTACAATTTATTTTAGTTGTTCCTATTAAAATTCTAACATGACATGCAGTAAAACATTTTTTCAAGGGAAATAACATTTACCATCGCCCTTTTCACCCTCTTTTCTTTTTTTTCCAAGTACTCTAGTATTTTATGACATTCTTCCCCACAAAAAACAATGATGATTATGTTACAAAATTGAGTGGTGCAATTTTCTATTATATTATTCTAATGCAATTGACATATGAAAATAAATATGTTTTTTGCTTGAAAAAAACACCTTATACCTTTTATGAAACGTCGTTGTTATATAAAAATTGTCGGAACGTCTCTAAAATGAAACATATTTGTTATTTGTTGTCCATATGAATTCAAATGAAAGTTGACCTAGTCAGTTTTGGCTTAGTAAAATAGTGGGTGATTGTTTGAAGATAGCAACGACTAGCACTAATATCGTTGGTTGTGAGACAAAACTCGAGATATCATTGGAAGGGAGACAAAGAAAACAATATCGTTTGTATTATGACAAAGATAGAGTAACCATTAAAATTTAGACAAATAAATAGGTTTCCATCTCAAGTCGTATAAATGTGGGCTGAATTGCAAAAAAAATGAAAAATTTAAATATTTATCTTGTATTTTTCGATAGTACGACCAATTTTTCTGTACAGTAGGAGATAGTTTGTCGAAATTTTTTCAATATGTAGTACTAAGGTTGCGTCACTACATATTGCTTCGCTCTACAAAATTCATGGTCGATTCCAATCATATGCACTATCTTCTTAGTCTCTACAAGATCAATGGAATATTTTCTCATTGGATTGTTATTCTCCAATCATATGATTGTAAATGTGTTGAACCTACACATAATATATCGATCTAAACAATAATACACACATTTCTAGAGATAATTGGATAAAGAAGAAGGAGAGAAACAATGAAAGAATTCTCATTAACCATATTCCACACTCAAAGAGTGAATAATTTACAATAGATATAGAATAATTGAGTAACTAATGAGCCATAGTGGTGGCCTAGATTGATCTAGACACACACCAATAGTTACAAGAGTAAATTGCCACCTAGTCTAGTCTCTCAGGCAGTTACGAGAGTGAACTGCAACCTAGCTGAGTTAACTAGTCAACTAGTCTTCAGTTAACTGACTGAACAAAGAGTAGTGAGTTGGTGATGATCCCAATGTTGCATGGTGACAAAACCAATGCAACATCTAAACTCAACTCAACTAGTCAAACTGAAGTGTCAACTGAAAGAGAATATTCTTCAGGTGAATTGTTCTCCCCTAAAATATAGGCGACTGGATAATGACTAATAATGACTAATAAACAAGGAATAATCTTAGGAAAAATAAATCCTATGTGTGTGTGAAGCAACTCCAAACCCCCCCCTGAACATCACTATGGTGAAAATAAAGAATGGGTCCTGTCTACGAGGCCATGTTAGGTACCCAAATACAAAAGATACACTGAACTAAATGAGGAAAGAGGGAAAACCTCATGGCAACAAAACCCCCCTCAAATTACAATGCATAAAAAAAAATGAGAAGGAACAATAGGAAGTTACTAAGAAACCATGTCCTTCACTCCAAGAAAACCTCACAACTGTGCAAGTTTGTTCTCTTTGAAAATTTTGTTGAAGATGTAGATGTTTACATGGATCTGATGAAGTATATCCATCATTTATATTTCGACACATATCCACTTTATCTTCTTGTAATGAATAATATCAAAATAAAGTTTGGACAAAAGTTTGAAAACCGTACGGTCGTTTCGAGAAAAATGCTGAAATTTTGTTGATTTTGAAATGATCATAACTTCACTTTTCGGACTCTGTTTCAGATGATTTGTTTTTTGAAATTGAATATTTTCCTGAGAGGAATTCAAATATCCAATTTGTTTCTACAAATTTGGCTCATAAAATATCATAATGGAGTCTTATGTGCACAACTCTCTTTTTGTCTCCTGAGATGCATGCATTGCGCATGGAAAAGTGTCTACATGTGACTCTTGAGATGCATGCCATATATCTTCCACATGAATTTTAGAAAACAAATATGAAATGGAGTGGACATCATCTTCAATTATTGGAATACAAATTTTTGCAAATACCTATGTAGAAGGATCTTCAAACTAAGATGATTTATCTTCCAGTGGCTTTTCTACATTCTCTATCTTGTCAAAATTTTGCATGCATTCTTCCTTATTCCCAAATAAAACCTCCAATTTTCTCCATAATTCATTTGGAGTGAATTCTTGTGATTCATCATATACTTGATGAAGAATTTCGAGAGAAATAAAATAAAGGATACATCTTATGGCCATATCTTTTCTATTGCGAAAGTCATTTTTCAAAACGACATAATCAGGTTCTACTTCCATTGCCATAGTTATTTGGTACAAGCCTCTGTAGTTGAGCATAAGAATAAATTTTTTCGTCCATTCCAAATAGTTATGAGGCGCAAGAAGTATTTCTAGCGAATAATCCATCTTTTTGTTGTCTTCAATCTTTTGTACGTGCAAATAAATTTTGGTGTAGATTTTGCTTAGCAGTTCATCAGCTCTGATACAATGTAAATGTGTTGAACCTACACAAAATAGATATAGCTAAACAATAATACACACATTTTCATAGAGAATTGGAGAAAGAAGAAGAAGGAAAGAAAGAATGAAAGAATTCTCATTAACCATATTCCACACTCAAATAGTGAATAATTTACAATAGATATAGGATACATGAGTAACTAATGAGCCATAGTGGTGGTCTAGATTGATCTGGACACACACCAGCAGTTACAAGAGTAAAATTCCACCTAGTCTAGTCTCTCAGGCAGTTATAGGAGTGAACTGACACCTAATTGAGTTAACTAGTCAACTAGTCTTCAATTAACTGACTGAACAAAGAGTAGTGAGTTGGTGATGATCCCAATGTTGCATGGTGACAAAACCAATGCAACATATAAACTCAACTCAACTAGTCAAACTAATGTGTCAACTGAAACAGAATATTCTCCAAGTGGAATATTCTCCCCTAAAATATAGGAGACTAGATAATGACTAATTATGACTAATAAACAAGGAATAATCTTAGGAAAAATAAATCCTAGGTGTGTATGAAGCAACTCCAACAATATGGAGTTCACTACTCCCAAAAGAAAAAAACCATCTTCTTGGAAGAGCTAATGGTTTACTTTGCATCCAACTTATTCGACCCCCCTGTCAATGAAAAATTCCCATGTGAACATTTATTCTTAATTTCATCTGATGACCTGTGGTATGGGGATATTCTTATCTATCTCCAGACACAAAATTTCAACCCTCATCTCTCTTGATATGGTAGCCATTGAATCTATCACCAAGGCTCGTGCTAAATCCTTATATGAGACGTTCTCCATCGCCAGGGCATCGAAACCATTCTTCGATGATACCTCACCCTTGAGGAAGAAGACAAAGTCCTTAATTATTTTCACATTGGTGTATGTTGAGGTCACCTGTATGGCATTTCCATTTCCCAAAAAATAGTTCAAGAAGGTTACCTTTTCCCACCCTATTTCGTGATTGCATCCACATGGTCAAACACTAGTACAAGTGTCAATTGTACACACACAAATCTTGAGCACCACCTGCTCTTATCCATCTCATAATAACCGATGACCCCTTCTATAAATGGGGAATTCATTTCATGACTTGCAAACCCCCATCTAGAAATGGGCACAAGTACATAGTGGAGGTTGTTGACTAGTTTACCAAATGGGCAGATGCCATCCCAACCTTCAATAATTTAGAAAATACGGTTTCTAATTTTTTATTTAACCATGTCATTTCCCACTTCGGAGTTCCCCTCCAACTCGTGTCTGACAATGAAAAACACTTTGAGAATGAAGTCTTCATTGATCTCACTACCAAACTAGGATTTAATCATGAATTTGAATCCCATTACCACCCATAGTCCAACAGGAAAGTTGAAGTAATCAACAAGGTCCTTAAAACAACGCTACATCGAACCATACATAAGCATAAGACCAACTAGAATCACATGTTTTTCTCATCTGTATGGGAACATCAGAAAATAGTAAAAAATTCCACTGGTTTTATGCCTTTCCATCTTGTTCATGGGGTGGAAGTCATCCTTCCTATTGAGTGAGAAATACCCACTCTAGGAACTACAATGGATCTACTACTAAATACAACTCAAACTGAGCAACAATTTCTCACTCTTGAATCTCTCAATGAGGATCGTCGATCCTCCTTAAAAAAAATGATGTATCCAAGAAATAGTCCAATGAATTCTTTAATCGTCAAGTAACCCTCCAATCCTTTACTGAAGGAGACCTCATAGTGGCCTATGATATCACACACGACACCCTTGACCATGAAAAATTTGAATCTCTTTGGCAGGTACCATATATCGTTCCTCCTTTCCTTACCATGAATGCCTACATTCTGGCTCACCCTGAAGGGGCCACACTTAAAGACCTAGTCAATGGGTTATACTTGAAAAAATTCTACCCTTAAGTGTAAACACTCTATCTTAAGTTATTATTTCAATTCTCTAGTGTTTTTATTCTTTTTTCACACCAATCCCTATCACAACATGGGCCTAATCCTTTTTCCTTGTTTTGATAGATGAATCCTCCATTCACTTACCACATCAAGTATGTTGATGGTTCCAGTCGTTAGACTTAGAATATCACTTTGGAAACTCGGTCCATCTACACCCTTGATCATGTGTTACTTCACTCGAGTGGTATGTGCCTTGGGCTTGCTACCAATAACCAAGTCGAGTATACCACTATCATCAACCTCCTCTTAGAAGATAGTCACCTCCAGATTCTTCACCTAAGTGTCCTCTTAGATTCCTATCTTGTCATCTGACAATTGAAAAATGTGTATCACGTTTGTAATCCATTCCTCTATTACAAGTAACTACAAGTTAAACTTCTATCGAAGAAATTTGAGTCCATCACATTTACTCACATTCTTAGGAGCATAAACCAATTTGCAAACCACATGGCTAATGAATTCCTATATTGGCATTTATCATATTAGCATACATCATTTCAACATTATTCATCATCAATAAAATAAGGAAGAAATCATCAAAGCACACATATACAAAAAAACATAAGAAGCATCATAATCAAAATATATACTCATATATATAT
>JASDQU010815849.1:47169-57762 GCA_032191745.1 Picea mariana
CTTGCACCTCAAAACTAAATTCTAAACTATCCAAATTTTAGATAAAAATAATACTTCATAAACCACCTCTATTTCACAATTGTTATCTATGTAAATTTATTCACAACAAACACATCCTATATACACAATATTCCCTAACTTTACCTCCTAAAATATTACCCTAAAAAGTAAACCACATTTTATCATATTTTACATAGAAAGTTGTAGCTATTGCTTTTGTTTATAGTTCACCTAAACTCATTCAATACCTCCCATACATCTAATATCCTCATGTAACATTGGCATTTGTTCTTGCCTTTAGAATATCAATGTCAGGTTCTCCTGACTACCTGAAGTATGGAATGGGGTATAGTAGGAGGGGGACTTGAACTTCAACCCTATCCACTAGGATATGTTCACCCTGAGACCTTCAATATATGAATCAACTCTATGGAGAATTGTCTTGTGTCCTAGTAGTGAGTGTGTCTTTCTTTACCATAGCTTCTATGTTAGTGTTTGTCACCTCGAATCTATATTCCTCAGTACCTCATTTATGGAGGTGTTGATGAGTTTTTTGCAACCTCCAAGTGTCTTCTCTCCAGAATTAGGTAGGCATATGGATCTATTGTTAGGTGAATATGATTTTTCCATACCTTACTTGGTCTAGCCCCTTCTACTCTTATCTTCAATTCTACTATAATCTCTTTAGGCTCATGTTATTTTTTAGTTGTGAACCTCATAGTTTCATTCTGGAACCCATACTTAACTGCTCATATTTACACACCCCCAACATAGGGGTTTGGTGACCTCAATATTTGTTGCAACGCCTAGTTGTGTAGGTAAGGTTTGCAAAGGAGATTTCTCCTTTTAGGGGTGATATCAAAATACAATTCACAAAATTTCCAAGTGTTTTGGAAATCCGTATTCATAAGAGATATGTATCATTCAATGTTAAATTTGTACCATTGATCTTTTAAGTATAAAGCATAGACCCTAGAAAGTGGTCTATGTGCCAACATTTTGTAAGCTTGTTCAATAATCTCCTCACATACATATGTTAATCTTGCAATTTCCTAATCCTTTTTTGTAGTTTCTTGCATTTGTTTTACCAGGTCAATTTTTATCTTGGTATTTTCTTTACCGGGGACTTATAAATTTTCATTAAAATCTATTGAGGTTAAAGAAAATTTCTCTTCCAGCTAAGTGATTACTTGGTTATGCTCAATGACAAAAACAAAGTTCTCACCTTGTGATTCTTCTTATTGCTTCCATTGCTACTTCACCTTGAGCAATCAACAACTGTCTCATCAAAACTTTAACTGAATTTGTGGCCACAATGTGTGTTAGAATCCTCTTTTGCAACCTATTCGAACCATATCTCCTTATCCTCTTTGGAATATGCTCAATAACATAGCTACTCTCTTCATGTATCACAAGTGTCTTTTCATCAACAAGGTTGTTGATTTCTTCTTTTCCTTTAACAATTGGAACCCCTAATAGGGTGGCATGATCTTCTTTCTATGGGGAATCTAGAATATCAAATGGCTCCTTAGCTTGGGCTAAGGAATTTTCCTTTGCAGCCCTAGAAATATTTGATTCTAGTTCCTAATCTATTCAAGAGATATCCTCCTACTCCTTCTTCACACTCTGCTACTTCTTATGCAATAGTTGATATAGGCTTTGTAGCATCCATGGATTCTTCACCTACTAGTGTTGGCACGTGTTCTAAAGCATGTGATGAGTCTTCAATACATGGTTTTGATGCTACAGTTTCTTCAGGATGGATAATGAACATGTCCCATGTGGCATATGGTTGTATTCTTCATAATTTATCGAAAACAAATAGCTTAATCAACCCATGGTGTGCTACAACTGCTTATGCTCTCGATTAGACTTATATATCCATCCTTTGGAGAAAATTCATTAAGTAATATGGAATGCCAATGATCCTCCAATGTCTCTAATGTTCCAAGATCTTAAAATGTTGTGCCAACCTAAAAACCTTGAATTACAATGGAATTTTGTGCAACTGTTGAGCAAACTCTATAGTAATTGCATTGATGTACCAATGAGTATGTCAAATAATGCCATCCATATTGTTTGTTGGAATATATGCTACATGTTAGGATTACTTTGTATTAAATCCATATCTATAGGCTCTCATACGTTCAATGTTCCTCCCATGATTTTTTGTGAACTCCACAGTTGATTTTCACTTCTACAATAACCCACACTTTGTGAAATCTATTGCATATTTCTTAACACTTTCCTTGCTACTGCATTTGGCCAACATTGTCGATATCCATAGTGATATTATAGGTCGATGATTCACACTCATTTATCATTCGTGGAAAATATGTTTTAGATTTTTTACTATGGTGGAGGGTTGGTGAATCTTTTGCATCCATAACTACTCATTATTAGTTACCATTATTCACACATTGTTTATGGAGTGATCAACAATCAGTTCAAGTAATAAAGCATCAATACATATGATTAAGCATTTATCAGATTGATGAAGGCATTAAAGCCATTATTTATATTTTTCACCCAAAAGTAATTATCTTCATTTCTAATTGTAGTTGTTTCCTTCAAAATTGGTGGCACAGATCGTCTTGTTAGTTGATGAACTAATAGAGGGTTAATACCATCAGTATCAGTCACTCCATAGACATATTTATAAAACATTGAATCCCTGTCGCAATAAAGATTTCCTTAATAGAAGGCCCTTCCATACAATCTACCTTTTCAGTCAATGTCGGCTCCCAAAAAAAAATTGGTAATCTCATCAACATCTACGCTTGAAAATGAATTCAAGAACAAATTTGGTGTTCTCAATTTAATCGCGATCCTTTAATTGATTTAAAAATTTCAATTGCCCGAGAATTTGTGAATTCCCTCGGTGGGTTGCTAATTTTACTGGTTTTAAAATTGAAATTGTATGAGCTGACTCCCTTGGCATTATTTGTTCACTCCTTTAGAATAGCACTTGGGCGTTGTTTGACATTCTGATAATTGTTGTTCAACTATGATTTGGCACTCTTGGATGACGTTTCTCCTCAATGACGCCCTGTAATGAACCAACCATGCCACTTGACAAATTGGGTTTGAGTGTGTGACATAATATTTGTGAAACCATAAAAATTTGTCCTTCCCTCCCAGCGTCCTATTACAACAACAAGTTTATTACTGGAAAACACTTTTAATGTGCAGCAATTGTCCACATTTTCTTCATGTTTTAACACGATGATACAACACATAGGTACTAAATTTGACGGTACTATTCAAAATTAAAGATCTTAAAGGCTGCAAAATACATCGTCTGAGATGACAACAACAATTTGAAATCTTCTTTGATGTTTTTAACTTCTTCCTGCCAAAACCGAAGTGAAAGAAACCAATGCCATTCGAGGAGACCACATACAGYTGGAGTTTCTGAATATGATTGAACTTCCGATTGAAATTTGTGTGCGAGGGCCAAGCAATTTTGTGTGTAACTGAGCAATCCGTGGGATATTTTGTGTGTTGTTGAGCAACATACCCCGAGTTTCTATTTTTTGATTCACTGCATTCCACACCATATCCATAATCCCAAGTCTGTTTAAAGTTCTCAGAGTGAACGCAATCAGAATTAGAGATACAGATGCTTGTTTTCCACCAGAAACACCATTTCCTTTGTTGGATAGCGGAAGCAAAACATAGCATATAAGAGAGCATAAAATAAGCAAGATGAAACACACATTAAACCAAGCACATCATTCATACACTTGACACGGTGATTTATGTGGAAACCCAAATCGAGAAAAAACCACGGGCAATGATTATCAGTCTTCTTCTTATTCAAGGGAGAACTACAATAGACTTCTTAGGAATACAATCATCCTCTCCTCATACACTCGTTGCTCTGCTCTATTCCTTTGTGAATGGCATATATTTTTTTTTTTTTAAAACCACAACATTGGTCGCTCTAGCTACTAACATGTTCATCGCTTGTATTGCCATTTGGTCGCAAACACCAACGTGTTAGTCTCTTGTATTTCCATTTGGTCGCAAACTAGGTCTCTTGGTCGCTCTAGCAAGTTACTGATCCTCCTTCATTTGACCTTTTTAACTGATGGTTTGGTCTCTCTAGCGACTAATATTCGTCATTCTACCAACTCAAAGTGGTTTATTGACTAAGTTTTCCAGGTTTGTCCTGGTCACTCTTGCGACTAATATTAGTCGTTCGACCGACTAACATTTGTCACTAGCTGAACTTTTCCCTATTGTGAATAGGCTTCTTTTCCTAGTCGCTAGAACGATGAAGATCCATGTGTGGCCTCTAGATCGACGAATGGATTTCGACGAAAAAAAAATCATCTTGGTCGCAAAAATGACTCTATGCCGACGAAAATTAGTCTCTACTTCGTCGCAAAAAAGTTCAAATTTAATAGTGGATGAGCTACCTCCCTACACAACAGTCTGTCAGGGAGGAATTTCGGAAGTGCATGAGGAGGGATAAAACATCTGAAAACCCTGATATAGGAGAAATTCTCCTCAATAAACCAATCGGCAACCACCTTAACGTTTCCTATGACCGACTCTGAAATATGGGGGGGTGCACAACCATATAGCATCTGATGCACCGGTATCACCAAGAAATGACAAACTTCATGAAAAGAATCCTTAGCATTTTCTTCCCATAGCTTAGACTGATATTCATGAATAGGTTTAGTGCAGGTTGGGTTCCAACTCCAATTCATAAATGGAAAGGAGTTGTGAAACATATAGTGTCAATGATATATGCCGACATGTAAAAGGCTACTAGTTGGCCACTGGATCTCACAGTTTGATACTCCATAAACTCCTTAGCTAGGTTATCTAATAGAATTTTGTTCCAATTGAAGCTATAGCCTTCGGCTGCTTCATGCAAAAGGGGCACCCATTCTGCAGGGAAATTGGAAGGACTTTTCTTCTCGAAAAGTCTACATAGCATCATAGCCACATAGACCATGTACTCATTCAATGAGGCTGTGACATAAACGTTATGGGTATCGGCCCTAAACTTTGTTGGGTGTCTCCACCAGTCTTTGATTATGTCGGGGTATGTTTGATCTGCCTATGTTCATTATTTCCTTTGAAATTCACTTACAAACTCTTTATTATAAATGTACTTAGAATTGGGAGACAATTTGTACATTACTTGTATATGCTCTGGTCTGAAAGAGCCGATGACGACCCCTTGGCTATCCAAAATGCTTCTCGTCTGCACGTTTGTCCTCTATAAATCCCAATTGATCATATCATTGTATGTCATGAGTCGTGGGTGCATGGATACTTTGTGAAGTTCAGACTCTGCTATGTCCCAGAGTTTTTTTCAGAATCATCGGGAAAATTCTTGATTTTGTAGTCCAAGGTTTCAAAAATTTGCCTCCATGATTTGATGGAATCAATGGCATGCGGTGTAGTATCAGACACGACATCTCCTTCTAGGCTCAAGCTTTCAGCTGCTTCTTCACTTTTCTTAGATACCTTTCTAGGGGCCATAATGTTTGCGTTTAGACTGAAAACCTGTTTGCAAAGGAAAAATATATAAGCCTGGATAAATGCAACTCACTCATGCTTGTAAAAACAAGAATGAAATTCAGACTATTGAACATTTATTATCCTTTATCGTGTCTTACGATGAGCGTATTGTTACAGGCAATAAGGAATTAATGTTTTAATGAGGAAGATATGCCTGGAGATATGCCTTCATATCAAAAATATCTCCATTTGTTCGTTATTAATACTGTCGTGTATCGACGATTTCAAACTGAAGTTTCGAAAGGACTGCTTTCAACAAATTCGGAAATGCGAAACGTGAAATATAGTTTAGTCATTATTAATTTCATTTTAAACTAACTTAATTTTGTTTTAAACTTTGTTAAAAATTCGTGATTTCGCATTTCAGAATTTCGGCGATCCTGTATCCAAGAGGTATGTCATAAGAAAAACCTGAATCGTGAAATAGTGATGGGATTAATTTAGGCACTAATCATTCGTATTAATGCTTTAATTAATTGAGGTTAGTGATTAATTGCTTGTTTTCGGAAATTCGGGGATCGAGCGCTCGAGGGTCGACATTTTGAAAGAACTTTGACATAGGAAAACCCAAATTGAGAAATATTAATGAATCATAGATCGTGTTTAAGAGTTTAATTAATCACGACTAAAGGATACTTTGTGAAATGCGCATCGAGACTTATAGCACYGACTTTTTCTTTTTTCTCTTTTATTACTTTAATATAAATCCTTTTCGGGATTTCGGCACCGGGACTCTGGATTTGCTAACTAAAGATCATACCTCGTGAAAATCTGAATCCCGAAACCCAAAAAAAAATCGAAAGACTTTTGACTCTTTTTTAGGACTAAGGGYAGCTCCATGACTAGAAAAAGGTGAAGTTTCAGGTTAAAAGGGTAAAAAATTAAACTTCGTGTCAACAGAAGAGGGAAAAGAAATGGAAAAAAAAAAAATGGGAAAATATAAAGGGGAGAGAAAATTCGGAAGCGGGAATCRATATCAACAACTAGATCAAAYTGTGGGATGATAACCCCTTATGGGTTGTCAAGAATCCAGAATCTTTATGACCAGGTGCTTCCGTCCATTGGGCTATGGAGTCAGAGGTAAGAATATACAAGATAAAAATAAATTTATGTACAAGGAAAATGAAAAAGTTTTAGGTGAAGAAACCTTTTAAATGTTTCCCATTGATAGGCAACATTAATATTTTACCTTTCATGTCTTGGAGCATATAGGAATTAAAACCCAGGATATTTTCAACAATGTATGGTCCAATCCAAAGCGCTTCGAACTTTGTATGCATCGATGGTTTCTTCTTGGCCTTGTTCCAAAGTAACACCAGTTCTCCATTCTAAAAATTCTTTACAGTTGCACTCTGATCAAAATATATTTTGATAATTTGTTGTCTCTGAGAAGTTAGATTCGTGGGTTTTCTTCATTCTTCTTCCAATTTCAACAACTGGTTGATCCTCCTTTGAATAGGTGAACTATCTTATGTACCTTATGTATTAACCATGAAAGTCAAGACATTGAGTTCGAGGCTAATTGCCATTTTCACTTATTTCCCTTAAACCAATATATATGGGGACATCCCAGTGTTTTCCTTTGGAGTCGTTCTGCTTTCCCACAGTGCATCATTGAGCTTCAGGTGCCAATTCCTTTGGTTCTTGTCAATAATTTTCTTTAATATTTGAATGAGTGTCTTATTTGTGGATTATACAAGGTCATTTCCATGTGGACAATAATTTTATGATTGACCCATGATAATTTCATATTCTCCATAGAACTCTGTAAACTTTGACCCAATCAAAATCGAACCATTATCAGTGATAAATTTATCTGGGACACCGAATCTTGACAGAATGTTATCTTTGAGGAACTTGATTAACTCTTCAGAATCAACCCTTTTTAATGCCACTTTGTAAAATAATCTGTAGCGGTCAGAATGTACATGTTTCCCTTGCTCAACTTTGGATTTATTGGCCCGCCAACATCAAGTCCCCATTGAGAAAATGGTTTTTCTACAATTATGGGTTGTAACGGCATCACATATTTCTTCATTTTCCCTGAAAATTGTTGTCATGATAAACACTTCCTTATCATGGCATATGAGTCTCTAAAGATTGATGGCCAATAAAACCCATCTCTTAGTATATTATGGGCGGTGGCGGTAGGTGCAAAGTGTCCACCACATATTCCTTCATGGAATTCTCTCATTAGTTCTTGGGCTTGGTTTTCATCAACGCATCTTAGTAGTATATCATCATAATTCCTCTTGAACAATATATCGGCAATCAACACATATCGATTTTCCTTCATCTTCAATGTTCTTTTCTCCTTAGGGTTCATGGTGACAATAAATTTCCCGAACCTCAAGTAAAATACAATGTCTTTGTACCATTCTAAATCAACTAATGGTTCTCCTACTGAAATTGAAATCATTCCATCCACAGAATCACTATTCCTGATGAACTTTCATAAACCTTGTCATTTGACATCCTTTATAGGTTTAATTTCAATATCATATTCTTGTATATTTTCCAGCCAGTTAGCCCATTTTTCTTCTCTCAATTGTTGATTCAGAAGAATCTTCACTGGCGATGATGGAACATAAGCAATAGCATGAGAATTTAGTATGTATGTCTGAAAGTGTGTCAACGCTTTTACAAGAGCTAGGTCTTTCTTTTCAAGTTCTAAATACCTCAATTCATAATCATGGAGGGATTTTCTCATGAAACTGATTGGGAGTTATTCACCCTTGGTATTCCTTTGATTAAGGACAAATGCAATAATTGTTTTTATGGCAAATGAATAGATGATGAAATCCATTTGAAAATATGGACTAATGAGGACTGGAGCTATGGTAATTTCTCTTTTGATATTATTGAAGGATTCTTGAGTATATGTTGTCCATTCAAACCTCTTCTCCTTTTTCAACAATAAATTGATTGGCTTCACAATACTTGCATAATCAGGAACAAATATTCGCACAAAATTGATCTTGTCGAAAAATGATTGAACTCCTTGCTTGGATTATGGAGGGTTGAGTTCATTTATTACTTTAACTCTTTCTAGATCTATATAAATTTGTTCCTTGCACACAATATAACCTAATAGTTTGCATTGAGTTACAACGAACAAACATTTCATTGGATTTAAAGAGACACCATACAATCTACATATGTCAAAAGCTTTTATCAAATGATGGATATGATCACCCCTTGTTTTTTAATGCACTGTCAAGTCATCTTGATAGTCTTCCATGAATTTTCCTATCAACCCACTAAATGCATGATCTATGGCCCTCTAGAATGTGGCTCCAGTATTCTTCAAACCAAAGGTCATTCTAGCATATGCATATGTCTCCCAAGGTGTTATGAACGTTGTCTTTTCCCTGTCTTCCTCAGCAACCAAGACTTGGTTATATCCATAAAAAACATCCAACATGGACATTCAGACTTATCCAATGACTTGTTGGAGAAGGAACTCCATATTAGGTAAAGGAAAGTTATCCTTTATGCTTTCTTTGCTAAGACCTCAGAAATTGACACACATTCGGATTTCCCCGGTCTTCTTTCTTACTATCACAGGATTTTAAAGCTAGTTGGAATGTCTAATGGGATATATTATTTTGGCCTTCTTTAATTTCTCCAATTCAATCTTTACCAAAGGTTTCAGTTTGGGGTTCATCATCCTTATTTTTTGCTTGACAAGTTTTGCTTCTTCTCTCAAAGGAATGATGTGATGAAATATTGTTTTATCATAAGCCTTCAAATAATCATAGGTCCATGCAAACACATCAATGTATTATTTAAATAATGCAACATATTGATTAAATTCCTCAGTGGTGAAATCAACTCCCAAGTTGACATATTTCGGGGAACTATCGGTTCCAATATTGACCTTTCTTGTTTCTTGAACTTTTCGAATTGAAACTTCCTCCAGGAGATTCTTAGCATGATCATATCTTGTAAAAAGAGACTGAGGTTGTATACAATATTTAGGGACAACAGACATGTGATCATTTTCATCATCATTATCGTTCAACAAAAAACTTTCCAGTTGTTCATCATTCTCAAACACTTGCAAATATTCCATGTTATCAGGGACAAAAGGTTGGAATGCTCTTTATACTTGAAAAGATGAATTGCTTTGAATATTTTATGGGTTTGAAAATGAGGCCACCAAGGCCAATGAATCTGCCTTATTATTCTTGTTCCTTGGAATGAAATAAATATTGAAATAACTGAAAGATTCCATCAATTCGTTAACTCTTTTGAAATATAACTTAAGTCTTTCCTTCTTGATTTTATACCTCTAGGTGACCTGATTAATCACCAACTCAGAGTCTCTAGTCACAATTAGATGTTCTATATTCATTTCTTGTGCAAGAATAATCCCCTAAATCAAGGATTCATATTATGCCTCATTATTAGTACATGAAAATTCCAATCTAATAACATGTGGATGCACAATCTTACTTGGACTCGTAAGAACAATTCAAACTCCACTCCCAGAGTGTGAACAAGCTCCATCGAATGACATCCTCCAATAGCCTTCAAACAGACATTCTTGATTCTTTGTATCTTGAACTTGCTCTAGGAGTTCATTATGTTCCATGTCTAGGATAGCATATTTTATGATCCCGACATATATATAATCTTCCATTAATTCATTATCCTTCTTCTTGAAAGAGAAGGGTTTCCTGGGTTCACGGGATACCTTAATCATTTCTCCTTCTTTTTCTGGTATCATCATGCAACTTCCATCATTCATTATATATCCCCCAATCATGGATGTCCAATCTCTTCCTAGCACAACTCCACATGTCGAAGGAAGGTCTACCACAATAATATTGAAAATTGTAATAATATGGGGGGATGTTATGATCCAAGCATAAAAGTCCTTGATTTATCCATAAGTTGGTACTTTTATAGAATGAATTTCATATATACTTTCACCAGTCTCATAATATTTGGTACAACTCATGCCCAATGCCTCCATGATCGTCAGTGGCATGATATTATTTGTCGCACCAATGTCAACTAAACAATTATGCAGTGCAACATCAT